>VUQJ01044665.1:23775-41985 GCA_015108635.1 Andinoacara biseriatus | reverse complement strand
ATTTTTGTTTATTTTATTTAAAAAAAAATTTTTTTTTTTGGAGGTGTTTTTTTTTTTTTTTTTTTTTTTTGGCTTCGTTAGGTGGATATCCCAGTACTGCAATGCTGTAATGTAACGTTATTATAGGCCTCAGTCACACAGGCTTAGAGACCGGTCAGTGTTCTGGCAACCACTGGAAACTTGGTTATTTTTCAAGTTTCTCTTCAGTGAGTAGCTGGTGACTGTTTGCAGACAAGTCAGCATCTTCCATGCAAACTGAAGGCAACCTCCAGCAACCACTCGCCACCCAGTCAGAGAGTACACCAAAGATTTTCTGAATCCACAGGTGAATTAAATTAAACTGCTGAATGAATTATTATGTTTCTACAAAGTTTAAGACCTTGATTATACTCCATTGCAGACATGCACATCTGGAACCGCCAAGGCTGTTGGCTGTTGGACGAGCCCACGCAGTCACACAATTTGGCAGGCATGCAGATATCTGCACAGTCACCTCTCATGCTCACTTTCTGATGAAGAAATTTACTTCACTCATACCCAAGCCAACCCTATTTGACTTGTGGAAATTATCACCTCTGCTTAACTTGTCGCCTTATGGTGAATTTATGTTTCTACATTAAAGCTACATCACAGGTACGCTGTAGCAGCGAACCCTTCTGAAAACCTACACCATAACCTTTACTGTAGCCTGTGGCATAACTTGTGCCATAGCCCAACATGCACTTCCCTACATTCTCGTGAACTACATGGTAGGCTCTGCATAGACTTATTGTTGAGGTATAAATTAAGCTTTAGCTCCATGCTGGAGTTTGTGGTTGGCTTTTTCACTTTGCTTTGTGGTGTGCACACGGTTGAAACTTTGAAACACTCAGCGACCAAATATTTAGAGCGCCTTTCTTACTGAAACACTATATAGCTGTCTTCTGTATAGTCCATGAAAGGCTACATTAGGTTATATATTCTGTAAGAAAGTGTTAACAGTAGTTTCTGGCATTTTTGAAAGACCATATTTTAAACAGTAGTTCATTTCTCTGCAAAAGATAAGCTCAGTTTTTTTTTTCTGTCAAGGTCCCTTGAAAATTATTTTGTCTTGAAAATTGTGTCTCTTGTGATCTGGCACATGCTGTTTGAAAGACAGGAGCAGAACACCAACCTTTTAAATCCAAAACCAGTCCAGTTTCACATTATCCTTTGCTTAAGATTCATGTTTTCCTTTTTGTCTGGTGGATTTCATTTTCCAGCAACATGACTTCCAACAACAAAGCTATCAGTTTGTGAGTGTTGTAGCTTTCTCCTCATCCTTTTGTGTGTGTTGCTGGTGAGCTGTGAATACACCACGGTTAACCCTTTATCTCATTTGTTTGGGTGCACACTGGGTGTTTTGCATAGATACACTCCCACACAAACAGATCATGTTTTTGCATATTGAGGAGATTCTGAGATACCTATAATCCTCTGATCCAATAAATTTACCCAAACATGCAGACGCAAAAACGCAAGCAGAGTTTGACAGCTGAGCATAGCCTCTGCCATTGATGATTTCCACAATCCACAATAATGAGTCTTGGGAGGGGGTGAAAAATCGCTAACATAAGGACAATGTGTGCTGAAGATAAACAAAATGAATGCTACATTAGCAGAAGTAGGTGCCTGACTTGAAGACTTTTTCTTTCCGCCTTCCAATTTTTCCTTTTTTCTCCTCCCTCCTTCAATCACATGCCTTTTCTCCTCCACACCCATTTCTACGTTATGCTCTTTTTCTCTCTTTCATCAAAATGGAAGGAATAGCAATTACGGTCCGCACTCGGTGGAGGCACTTGTAAATGATTGAAAGAAAAGAGATTGAGAGAGTGGACAGGCTAATAAGATTCAGAGAGCTGAAAGTCTCTATTGTCACAGAGTGTGTGTCAGTAGGAAGCAGGAGGAGAGGAACAACCTTTCCCTCCTTCTTTCTCGCTCCTTTTCCATTCTTTTTCTCTTTTCATTTATTCACTTTCTCTAACTTTCATTTCCCTCCTCTTCTTGAGGCCAAAAAGCCAAAGTCAATTATAAACTTCGAACTTCTCTCAGCAATCTGACCCTGGCACTGCTTCAGTTGTCACTTAAGTAACACAAAGGCACAAAAACTCGCCGAACAGGGCTGCTGATTAACAGGCAGCCTGTTGTACAGTGTTGCATGGTCAGATGGCCTGACCAGCAACTCTGTAAGGACATGGACAATTCACAGTGTTATTTACCGGAACTCCTACTTTAGAGGAAGACAAAGAAAGCTATTGAGTAGCTTTGACTAGCTATTTGATACCAGAAGGGTATCAAACTGTTTTTATTCAGTTTGTTACCTTAAACAAGTTTCATTGATCCAAAATCATGCTTCAAATTTATAATAAAGCCATGAAAATCATTTTTTTGTTTTTGCTTTGTTTTGTATTTTTGTATTTTTCTTTTTGCTTCCTTAAGTCACAGTCAGTCACAAAGGCCTAGAGATAGTGAGTGGTTTGCCTGATTGTTCTTGGCTGTTGCCGTGTGGAATTGGTCATAAAGAGAGTGCTGCACCAAAAATGTCCTTTTGGTTGCTTGGTTGCTAGCAGATTTCTGCAGTCTCCCATAGTTAGCGTGCAAAACGGCAACTTGTTTGCAAAGATTTGCTATTTACTTTTCGAGCAGTAGTAAAATTTGAAAAAGTGAGACGCAAACCAGAAACAAGGAACATTCACATTCAAAGTAAAAGTTGCACTTTACTGCTCCAACCAACACATTTCAAAAGTTGCAACTTTTAGTGTGACGGTCAATGTTCCCTGTTTCTGGTTTGCTTCTTACTTTTTCAAATTTCACTGCTGCACTTTGTTTCTGGTTTGCATCACACTTTTTACATTTTTACTACTGCTTGTCAAGTGTTTGCAGACAAATTGCCATATTCCATGCAAATCACTGGGGACCGTGGAAATTTGCTAGCATTCAAAGCAATCCCAAGGAGGTTTTGGTGAAGGCACCTCTGTGCAACCAATTTCCTGCTAGCAACTGCCAGCAACCTCTAGCAGTGCTCGACTGGTGGTTGGAAGATGGTTGCCCACCTGTCTCTGTTTTTTGTTTTTTTTTCTTTGACTTGGGCCTTAATTAAATCAAAGGATCACACTCAGTAAAAAATGTGGTTGACCCAAACCCACAATTGCTCTTCTGTATTTTTGTATCTAATGGATTTTTATGCAACTTTTTTTGCCATATTTTTTTAGATCCATAGAGTGTATCTAAAAGATGGATTTATCCACCATGTCATGCTTTCTTGGCTGAGACCATCCTGGTTTTTTTTGTTTCTTTGTTTTTTTACAAAGATGTCATGAGTGAGGTGTGTGTCTAGCTGAGGAACCAAGGACATCTTCACATGGTAGCAACATGTCCAACTCAAGGAAGCCTGCTTTATCATCTGTTTTACTCTTAAGGGGACTGTAATTTACTAAATGAGCATCACATTGCATTCTACAGGAATTAAAACCAGCAATTGAGACCATAAACTCATTAGTAACATGTTTGCTGATGTCATAAGTTGGGGAGTTTTCCCATACACATACATAAGACTTCTTTTTTAAACCACAATTGTCACCCCCTGTTGGCTACTAGTAAGGAAGCAGCTTAAGCTATTTCTGCATTAGCTTCACTTTTTTCTGTTTTGATATACAGTCAAAAACAAAGCAGATCATGACAGAACTCTGTTAGTATTCTTACTACTGTATTACGGACATACACCCTTCATACTGTATGTAACAAGAGACTGTAGTCTTACCAGAACTAGATTAAACTGATCTGTTTCAGCTTAGGGTACACAGATCCTAAGTTCAGTTCAGTGGAGTGAGAGCAGCAATGACAGGAAGAGAAGAAGAGAAAGGGAGTGTTGTGGGTAATACTTCATCGATCTGTGAGCTTTGATATATGGGTTGTGTGGTGAGAAGGGCAGTCAACAACTTATTACAGAGAGGAGAGGAACAGAAGCAAAGAGTACTTACAATATGTGAATGGATACCATGTCACAAAAAGCCCTCAGAACCAACAAAACACCTGAGTGCTCCCATTTTTACCCTGTTTCTGTTGCCTGCTCGTCAAGTCTGACCGTGTGTGTGTGTGTGTGTGTGTGTGTGTGTGTGTGTGTGTGCACTTAGAATTCATCCAGCCTCTGGTGTTCTCCCAGTTCATTGTGTTGGTACATGTCCTGCTAATCTACTAGCCCTGCAATTTGCTTCATTATTATTGTGAGGGGAAAATTTGGTTGTCATACACTGTGTGTGCATGTCTTTGTGTTTGTGTGTGCGCGCATTTGGTTGCATGCTATGTGTATATATCTGCACACAAAGCAGTTCTGTATCCCCCAAAGTGCAGCAGGTGTCCCAGATAGAGCGATCAAGCAGTGTGATTATAATGTATTACTGTAATATCACCACTTAGATAAGTATGAGTTGCGTCTGTGTGTGTGTGCTTGTTAGATAATTGCACTACAACACATTACAACTTAACTTTCAAACTCCACATTGTGCTATTGTTCTTACACTCACACAAACCTGCACATTTTTGCATCACACATGCACGCACACAAAAGCACTCTTTGTGTTATTCATGTGCTCGGCTCAGTCATGTCAGTGTTTCGTTAAAAGTTTCCACTATGTGCCACAAGATTTTTTCACTTTTTTAAATGTTTGTTTGATATGATGGTTCTTGTTCTATAAATCTGGGAGACAGCTCAGTCCTCAGATATCAGTACCAACCCATATCACCCAATGGCTGCAGAGACCATTCTGTGCATCTTACTGGTAAATCTCAGACAGTGTGTATTAACTAGACTGCTTTTGCTTTCCTGCAGATGTAATCAGTATCTTGGTTATTGTCATTGATGCCTGCTGTGTTCTGTTGTGGGGGTCTTTGTACTATTCTTAGAGCCATAACACCAAATTTAAATTGCTACACATGAAATTAAACAATCTCCTTTTGACTGAAGTGGCTGACTGAAATGCATGTTTGGATCCACAAAGAGGTTTTACCAAAAGCTAATATACCATGTACACCAACCACTTTGTTAGGGGCACCTACTCAATTACTTGTTAACACAAATATTAAGTCAACGCGTCACGTGGCAGCAAGTCAGTACATTTAGACATGTAGACACGATCAAGATGATCTGCTGATGTTCAAACTGAACAACAAAATGGGGAAGAAAGGTGATTTATTTAATGGTTATATTAGATGGGCTGGTCTGAGTACTTCTGATCTACTGAGATTTTCCCACACAACCATCTCTAAGGTTTACAGAGAATGGTCTGAAAAGAAGAAAATATTCTAATAAAGTGTCCATTGAGTGTATAAATCAGTGTTTAAACAGTTAACCTTTGAAAATGTAAAGCGGGTGAAATTGAGACTGTTGCATTAACATTATAAGGTTATCACTTCGATTCACACTTGGGGCACCTGTGTTGCAGTCATGTTAATGTATATTTCCTGGGACAGATTTTTCCCCTTAAACCTTGACCAAAAATTTCTTTGCACTTTCTGAAAACCTGATACACCGTATACGATGTTGTGCTCTACCCAGTAAGCCTTGCCTCCTGCTTTCAAATTTTGTATTGTTTTGTTTTGGCTGTCAGGGAACTAAGTAAAAAAAAAAAAAATCACTGTGATGCAGTAAAAACATCATATTCCACTTAATGTCTCATTAGTGTGAGCGAGGAAAGAGGAAAAGGAGACGTGAGTGTGGAGGGGATGGAGGTTGATGGGCAGAATGGGTGGGGGTGGGGCTGCTGGTTCTGTATGCATTCAGCTCTTGTGGTGTGATAAAGAGGTGTGTTATGGACATGTAACCTTGTTTCCATTGATTATATTCCTCACCTGCACAGTGCTGATTGGAGCAGACCTCTCAACACAAAGCTCAGGCGTCAATGTTAAATCGCATTATTGTCTCGTGGGCTTCGGTGTGCCACGCCTCTCTTTGCTGTGCAATGCTGTGAATACTTTCTATTCATACACACATAATACAACAGAAGACACACATTGGTCACCATGGATTGAATGGTTACTGTACATTTAACATACTTTTGGAGGGAATCTTACATTTCCTGTACATTGGAGCTGTAATTATCTAAAAGTCTCAGAACTTAAAAGTCTGGTAAAACTTTGTATTTTTCATTTTGAACAAGTCAAAATGTGTGAGTCGTTTTCCCATCAGTTCCCTGCTCTGCTTTAAGCACTCACCGCACCAATGCGCTCCACTGAACAACTGAAACCCTCTCACACACACCTTTTCGATGAGTATAATTTGTATCCCGGTTTCTGTGACTTTCTGAAACTGACAATCCAACAACGTTCACAGTGATTGAGCAGCAGGCACGTCGCTCCTAGTAAAACACCTTAAATGGGTTTGCGGGGAGATTATAAAGCGTACACCCTCATTTCCTCTTAATCCTGTCTAAGAGGACAGACCTTTCCTGTGGCCTTCGAGCGTAGCCGGCATTAAATTACAGGGTTCATACAGTTTCGAAAAAAATTCCTTGAAAATGCTTGAACTTTTTTTCTGTAGTGTTTTTGAGGAAAGGTGCTTGGATTTTAGATAAAATGTTAAGTAAATGAAGAGCATTTCCAGCATTTTTTTCTAATGGGCTACTGTCACTGATGACAGGCTACCTACTGTAAGTACTCGACGATGTTGTGGTGAAACAATTTTGTTGTTTCCACCTTTAGGAGGAGCAGCTTTGTGGCATACTTTCCAAAGTATTGTGCTTTGGAGGTTGTTGACGTAGCTCCTTTTTTTATGTACTAAATTATTGCACAGCTCTCCCTCTCAGATATGTCGGCTTGTCTCATCGTGCAGCCTAAAAAATTATTCCAGAATCATCGCAGGAAATATGGTATGGCACAACCCTGCTGAAGAGTCCTTTTTTTGTTGTTTGTTTTGTTTTTTTTTTATCTAGAAACCCTGAGAACAGGTTAAACCACTTCATATTAATTGTGGATTGTAAGCTTTTAGTGGCAAAAATGTTTATTTATATTTATACTGTAAAGTGATGTTTGTTTGTTTGTTTGTTTGTTTTTTTCAAAGAGAGTTCAGTTTAATTTAGCAGATATTGCTTAAACAAGGGTAAGCAGTGCCTCCATGGATTATTTTCATCTGCAGATTGAAACATATTTGATATTCATGGCCGCTTTGTGTGTTTGATGCCTCTGAAGGGCAGTGTTAGTGTTCACTATAATACAAATGATGAAGAACTTGTCAACGTCTGCTCTTTTTTTTTTTTTTCTTTAAAGATTTCAGGCACAGATAAATAAACTGCATTAATCTCAGGGTACATAAACAGTGCTTTTTTTTTGTCGCCTTGAATGATAAAAATCATGTAATATTTAATTTTTTGTAAATCAAATGATGTGTGAAGATCTGAGCTAATGAGTTTCTGGTCACTGAAGCAATACATGCGCTAATGACTGACATTTTGCAGGTTGGAGAATGAGTGCTCCGTCTAGTTTGTTAAAACGAGGGCCGTGGTTGCGAGACTTTGGCTGGAGCCCGAGCAGTGAAGCTCGCTCGGGTGTTTTAATGATGCTGATTCTCAGAACAGGGGGCTGAATTTATCCAGGCCAGAGATTTAAAGCATATCTTTCTTTTAATTTAGTCTCATGCACATAAATACACTCATCCATTGATTCATCAGTACTCAAAGGATTGATTTACAGAGATATAGCATACTGTATGATGTGGGTTTATCACTAAGCAGCATAATTGCTTTCCATGTGTTTACACATATGACTTCAAAGTCTTTGTTTATTTTTTTAGGAATATATGTTTTCCAAAGCCTGTTCATCTTATTAAATGCTGAATTATGCACAACATATCCCTTGAAATCATTATTTCTGCACACATCGCTTTGATACACGTACAGTGTTGCTTTGAAGCTAAAAGCTCTTGCTCAGTGTCCCTCACTCCCTACATCCCTCGTTCCCTCTCCTTTTCTTTTTTCCCCATCACTTTTTTCATCCCGTCTCCTCTGTTATCCGACTCATCTCACTAACACTTTCCTCTTTGCTCTCTCTCTTTTTTTTTATGTATTTATTTTCTTCCTCAGTGGGGCGTTTGTTGATCGAGTTCAGTTCCCAGATGACGATGGAACGAGTGCAGAAAGAAAACCCCAACGTGACTGAGGGCGGCCGATACACACCTCCTGACTGTCGGCCCAGATGGAAGGTCTGTAGATGCATCGCCACCTGTATTTCGCAACATTTGAATAAACTATATTTTACTTTGTAAAGATGTTCTAGCAGAAGACAATTTCTGCCAGTATACAAAAAAAAATTGATTTTATGCCTGATAAAATGCCCAAGACTCGAAATGTTGAGCTACTGTTAAAGCAGTCAAAATCATGAAAAACTAGGATAGGATTAAAAAGAAGTAATACTTTATAACATACTTAATTAAAAGCATGACAGACTATTATTTCGCGATTTCCGATACTCAGTAAAATCATGTCCTACTGCTGCAACCAACATGTTTCAAAGGGTGCCTTTTTCACTTTGAAGGTGAATCTTCTCCTTTCTGGGTTTGCGTCACATTTTTTTAAATTTTCCCTGCAGCTCAGTGAGCTTTTGTTGCAATGTTTCTAGAGGATTTGGCATCTTTTCATTTAAACTACAGGCAACTGTCGCATTTTGCTATTGACCAAAGCAATGCAAAGGAGGTGATGATCTTGTGTTGCTTGTGCTTTGTATTTAGTTTTGCTTCCTTGTGTCTCATCAGTGTATTGTGTTCAGCTGTGCTCCCCACATGTTTCCACTCCCCTCATTATTCCCTTTGTGTATTTAAGTGCTCAGTCCGTGTCTGTCCCTTGTTGTGTCGTAGTTGGTTTCTCCCCGCTGTGTGCTCCATGTCTATGTCCATGCTAATGTTATCCCACGGGTTAGCCATTAAAGCTTTGATTAATCTAAGCTGCATTGGGGTCCTCTGCCACGCTTGCCACAGCCTAAACCTACCAGGTTCATGGTGCAGCATCTTCTATGTGACCAGTTTCACCTGTAGGAACCAACTGGTGAGGGAACACACATTTTCCCCTAGGAACCAGTGGCTACGGGGGGTCGCCGTCCATCTCCAGGCCTGTGTGACTGAGTCCACAGTCAGGCTTTCTTTACGTTAACCGGTAATAATGGGTATCACAACGGTGGTTATCCACGTTCTCTGTTAACTCGGGCTTTCTGCTTCAGGCTCTGTGTGTGTGTGTGCTCACAAAAAAATGGGGTGTTTGATGTTTTATTCGAGTCTTCTACACAAAATTGATAGATGCATTCAAAAAGAATGGGTGAAAGGTGATACTGGCGTCGCCAGTAAGTGAAGGGCATAAGGCTACAGGAAAACGGTTAAACTGTTCATAAGTTAATATTTTTATTTTTCTACCCATTTATTGCTAATGAGATGGCTGTATAATAGAGCCTTGAACCTTTACACTTCACATTTAAACAGCTCGGGCTACACACGGCATTCAGGTCTGACACTCCCCTGACGTAAGGTTCAAGTTTTGCTATCGTCGCGCTTCGAAGCACAGCCCTCAGCAACGAGGGTCAGGTGTTGCTGATGTCTACAACCCCCACCTTCATTGCAGTATATCAAGATGAGCAGCAGCACAAATATGCATGCAAAAGTGGGGCAAAGAGGATCCTCAAACAGTCAAAATTTGAGATTTCTATATCACAAAATTCACCTTTTCATTATTTACTGAATTATTATTGATATACTTATAGTATGCTTAGCTTTTGATCGATTAGCTCCCTTTATTGGTGTTCATTTTCTGGATTTAAATCAATGGAGACAAATGAGACCTCGTTAAATTGGTTTGGAGGGCAGCGTTTTTTGAGAACTTTGCACTTCCAATACTAAAAGTGTGCATCATATTTTGTAGCTATTAAGGGGTTTGACTTTCTCCTCTAAACGACACGTCTTTGAGTTCCTGAGCAATTTCGGTGCTCAACTATACAGAAACCAAGGTTAGGTTGCTGCCAATCTTCATCTGAACACAAAATTACCATGAACTCACAGAGGAGATTACAGTTCAACCTTGGACACCTTAAAACGACTCAAGTCAAGTTCAGAGACACAGCCCCTTAATTTGTCTCAAATATGTGATGCCATCAAGCTCCACTCGCTTGACGTGCTTCATTCATTATGGATGAGAACCAACTTTATGTTCACTGTGACATTAACAGGGATTTTCTGTGGAGCTGACAGTTCACTCGTGTAAGCATATTTACTGCAGAATGCACAGAAGAGATTTAGTTGGTTTGTGATTATATGTTTATCTTATTTGTTATGTTTACTGGAATTGATTAAACAGTTCGCTGACTGATTAACAGGTATTAACGTCAACAAATTCTGTCTATAATAAACGTGCCCATTCAATAGAATGAGGTAATGATCAGAAACTGTCCCTGTGTACTGTAGGTGGCCATCATCATCCCGTTTCGTCACAGAGAGAATCACCTAAAATACTGGCTCCACTACCTCCACCCCATCCTCAGACGGCAGAAGATTGATTACGGCATCTACATCATCAACCAGGTAGGCTGCCAGAGAGCCTGAAATGCAGTAAGAGCCGCAATTAAGTGACCTAGTGTCTTCACATTTGCCTTTCATGTGAAGGATGGCTGGTTTGAGACTGTAAGGAAATACAAACGCAGCCTCAGGAGGTCACAAGCCCGGGTAAATGGGTGGAATTGCACCATGCCAAATCAAACATGCAGATCCATCCACTGCGGTGACCCCTTGGGAAATGGAGTGGCTGAACATACCTCCCATTTATTTTTAACTGACCGGCAGTTTTATTTAACAGTGTCCAGGGTCTGGTGACACCTTCATGTAGGTTTGATAGAAAAATGTAAGAAATAATTGGGGCTGATAATTTGAAACTGAAAAAAGCGCTTTGTTTTTCTTGTGATCAATTTAGAAGACTTTTGTTGAAAAAAAAAAAAAACTAAGTTGGCTTTTGATTTTACGCTAAGAAGAAAAACGGGCCACGGAGTGAACTTGACTTTCCTATTACCAAGAAGTTTCTGAAATCTTTGTGTGTTGCTCTCTGTTTTCACATTAGACTCATAAATAAGTAATGAAGTGAAGCTTTGATTTGTTCGATTATGCATTCCTAAATTTATTTTAAAGGAGGAATTATTTATTAATAGCAGTGGGATGTCTATAAATCACTTGTTCAATCCCCACAGTCATTCATTTTGCAGTAACATGAATCGGAGGAAAGCAAAAACGTAAGCATGCCTGCATTTTTGCTTGAGAAATTGCATTAATGCTTAATTAATTACCTAAATTCTTAGCAAGTTTTTTATTATTGATGAGCCAGTAAGTGGACTGATTATTCACAATATTGTACAATGAGCAAAAGTCAAACTCTTTGAAGTGTGATCATATTCATACTGGAGTTCTGGTGTAAGCGAAGCACCGCTGTTTTTAAAGGACAAATGAGGCTCTGAAAGACTTGGAGCCTAACCCGACCTGTACAATTCAAAATACACAATGAAGTACATCTGTCAGCTCATACTAAGCTCTAAAAGAAATATTGGAACACTGCAGCCTTTGTTAGGCATTTAAATGAAATAATACAGTGAAAGTTATTGCTGCATGCTAAAACTAAGAACAAGTCATCTTGCAGCCCCTAACGGCTGCCCACCCCCTCTTCTATCTCTAACTTCTCCATTGACCGTCTCTTTAACCCAAATAAAAACCCATCTCCAGAGTAAATTTGCAACTTATTTACTTTCACTTTCACTCAGTTCAGCAGATGGATTTTAAGTAATGTTGTGTGTGTGAGTTTTCCAAGCTGCACAGGGCGAGAGTAACTCTTCTTCCATATTATGGGTAATGAGCTCTCTTTTCTGCCCTTTTGCTCCCTGTGGGCCTTGTGCAACGCCTTAATCACTTCCCCTGAGGAACAGGCCTTTGGTTTTGCCTGCCCTGCTGTGCTCTGCTCTTGATGTGGCTGTGTTCCAGTGTCTTACTCCTTCGCTCTCTCTTACAATTATGCACACACACACACACACACACACACAGACGTAAACACATATTTTGTCAGAACGTCTCTTAATCTTTCTTATGTCAAAAGTAAAGCTGTTATTGAGGGTAAGAGCTGTTAGAGTGGGTGCAACATGTGAAGCATTTTTAACCTTCTCGTTTCCTTGCAGTTCATCTCTCTCACTGACATTTCCATCATAAGACTCTAAATACTTTGACTTCATCTTCAGTTTTATCTTCCGGCAGTGCTGCTGGCACACAGGTCTTATGTTGTGTACTTTTTGCCTAACCTTTTGCTTTTGGTGCCACATGAATCCCCTTTTTTACTTTTTGTTTGGCTGAACAGTTGGATGTTTTTTGCAAAAAGGGAAAATGCCCTGAATAATAATAATGATGACAATAATACAATCCAAACTGAACAAAAGTGGAGTAAAGTTAGTCAAATTTAAGTATTGGAAAAATTAGAATAAAATCCCAGAAAGTAAATAACCAGGGGTTTTATGGAGTGAAAACCGAGTCGGTGCACTGCTCAACAATTGCACTTACACACACACCGTTATGGCTCTCTCAGCAAAATCAGTGTCATGTCACATTTTAAAAAATATATTTCTCCCCTCTGTGAGGTTTGTTTGAAGTGGAAATTAATCTAATGTATTTTTAAAATACTTTTGAACATGTAAAATCGGCATGCCGTATTTTTGCTTCCAGTTTTTGACAGTTTTGACTCCAAAAAACAAAAAAAACCAAAAACAAAAAACACCAGTGACCACAGCAAAGGAAAGTACCTATCCTTCACATAACAGAAGAGAGCCCATCTTCAAAACTTATAGTTTCTAATTCTAATTACTTTTATTAAAATAAACGAAATAAACACTAATTAGTCATGAAAGAACTCATAGGCATACATTTTTCATCCAACCAAGTGATCATAAGTTTTATTAGGCTCATTTTGATATTAAACCAACTTCTTGTTGGTGAATCTGTTCCCATTTTTTGTCTGAAACACAAACTCTGTTTAAATAGTTTTGTGGTTTTTAGTATCTAAAAGCCTCAGTGCCACTGCTGCCCGAACAGCAACTTACAGGACTGAAAAATTAAGCCGGTGCACGACGGCCAAAGTCTGGAGTTTATCAGATGGCAAAGCTGAGTCCCACAGCGCTCAGTTTTGAAACATCCAACTTTATAGCAAAAATAAATGTTTACAGCCAAGTGTATAAAATGGTCTGGCTCTCTTATTGCTAATTTCTACCTTTATAACAACTCCACATATTTAGATTTAAACTCACCGGTTTAAACTGTGGAAAGGCTAAATGTGTATGAATCATTATGGCAGGTGTTCCTACACACCTGCCATTGCTGGACTTCAACTGAACTAATCTCAGTCACTGAACTTGTCCTGTTGAATTTGTCCAATAATGTGGCTTATTAGGACTAAATAGAAGGTATTTTGTCAGGTATCTTCATCATGTGGTCCAAATGTGGTTACCTCTGGTCTATATACAGTCTATGATGCTATCTGGCCTAGTAGTTTGACTGACAGCTGATCAGCTGATTCATTTTTTAGAAACTTGGCCTCTGATTAAAATTAGAGCTCCTGATCTTAACTTTGAGGCTTCCGCAACATTTGCCTGAAAAAAAGTAAATTGTTAACGTTTCCTCAAACCTTTACGGATTTCTGTTAAAGAGGTCAGTCAGGACACATGAATACTCTCATTGCCTGAATGGGTGGAAGGAAGTCCCAAGAACAGATGCTAAAACGGGTAGCTGCACAGAGACGAGGAACAAGCAGTCAGACCGAGTGGAAGCGAATCAGAGTGACAGAGGTGGGACTCTGATGACAAGAAGCCCTGATGCATCTGACACGGTGGGCGATTAAACCTTTACACCCGGCATCACTTTTCAAAAGGATATTGGAGAGCACTTTGCTATCATGCTTGCTCAAGTGTTGAAAGAGTGAAAATCTGTAACCTTTTAACACCAAGTTAAAAGGTTGGGGGGTGGGGGGTGGGGGGATGTTGCACTGGTGTGTGTGTGTGTGTGTGTGTGTGGCAGGGATGGAGGTCATGCTGTGATAATTTCCACCCTCCAGGCTCATCTTGGTTAACAGAAAATGGCTGTCATGTCCTCTGAGTCAAAACAGGCATTTTTTTTTGGAAAGAAGGCCATCTTTGGTGATTAAAAGTATGTGTCAGTCACAGACACTAGCAGTACTGTGCAAAAGTCTTGAGCTACCACTCTTTTTTTTTTCTTTTTTTTGTATTTTGCTAGGAACATGGAAAATCGGCACAGCGAGTTATTGCCTGAACTCTCTTATGCAGCTTTCTTGTAATTTCTGTGAGTAGTCTTCAGGAATCCTTCTCCCAGCTTCTTGTTAATAATTAAAGCTCTTTTTTGGACGTTGGCTACCTTTTGTTCCTGCTTCAATAACACTGTTTCAATAACGTTGCGGTCCAGGCTCTGAGGAGGCCAGTCCATGACTGATAGTTTTCCCTTATATAAGTCCTTCAAGCACATACTACACCTTGGCTGGCCTCCCCATTTTATTAAAGGCTGCCAAAACAGATAAGCACTGGAAATGTGAGCCTTCTTCAAGATGAAACAAAAGAAAAACTCTGGAAGACTCAACAGCTGCTTGACTGAGTGAACCGACAGCTGATGAATGGTATATGCATCCTCAGAAGAGATTGTATTTTGGGCACTATTGTCTATTATTTAAATAACAAATTTTGAATGTTGTTGCCTAAGAAAATCTCTCCCATTCACGTAATGGGAAGCTTTCACTTCACGCCACTTGTAGGAATTTTTGGAAGAAAATTAGTCAACACTTCAAAATTCAATTCAGTTTTATCTGCATGTAATTGGCCAATGCTGCTTCTGGATCGTTTACAGAAATCTTTCATCCTCTCTGGTGACTGGAAATAAAAAATTTAAGCACCAGATCCTATATGCTTGGAATTTTTTGCTCCAAAACAACTGATTTCAGCTGCTTGTAGCCTCATGGTGCTGACCAGGTATGAATGATGCAAGTGTGCAAGATGCAAGGGTGATGATTTATCTGTAGGGGCAAAATTCAGAGGTCATTTAACTTTTCATAAACTGAAGAGTGGTTTCTCTGCTCACTCAACCCTCTCAGTGCCCTTAACTGAAAATTTTTAAGCAGCTATCATCTCACTCTGAAAAGTAGTGGTGCAGCTGGTGAGGTACAGTGAGTAGGCGTTGCAGAGGGATCATGCGGAAAGTGATATAGCAACCTTGCTGTTCTGCCCTGCTGCTCTGTGTCCTCTCTGCCTGCCGAGGACCGGGGCCAATGTTTGTTTGTTGGCCATCAGCTCATCGTGTAAAACTGGAGAAAAGCCCAGAGAGAGGCAGAGAGTGGGACACAACCAAAAGGAAAGAAGGTGAGAAAGAGGGTGAGCGACAGAAGTGATGAAGGAGGAAGAGCCATCTGCTGTTAGGACTTTTTATGAGAGCTTAAGGTCACTCGTAAGCTGGACATCTTTGTGTATTTATACCTCATAATTCTCTGCAGCTATAGCAGAAATTTACAGTGCAAGAGTCACGTGACATCTGCCTTTTTGTGTTGTTTCTTTCCTGATGTGTTCAAATGACTGAAGAGATACAAAGAAGCACAAATTATCAGAAAAGTCGTCATTAAAAGCAAAAAGTTTAAATACTGATGCAAGCAATATTTTATTGTAGATGCCAAGCTAGTTTTATCAAGAGCGTAATCTAGTGGTTCCCAATCTTGGCGTCAGGCTCCTTCCTAAAGGTCATGAAATAAATATGCCAGATTTAAAATGATATATGATGTGCATAAGAAGAAAAAGGAGAAGTTCTACTGCACAAATATGTGTTCATTTTTTGGACTTTTTTTCTTATGGTTGCCTTGTTTTTGTAAACTTTGAAACAACTACTAACTCCCACAACAGGGTTCGGCAGCCGTTACTATCAAAAAGCCATTTTAAGCAATTCTTGACCCCCAAAAATATGTAACTGCAAAACATATTTAAGCCTTAAAAGACTGACTTATTTCAGCCTTACTTATTTATAAACCTGCTTTCTGTGTGGACTTTGCATGTTCTCCCTGTCCCTTTGTGGGTTCTCTCCGGGTACTCCAGCTTTCTCCCATTGATTTTCTTAATTGGCCATAAGTGTGAATATGAGTGCCTGTCTCTCTTTGTTAGCTTGATGATGGACTGGCAACCTGTCCAGGATGTACACGTCACCCTATAATAGGCTTGAACTGGAAAAGCATTTAGGAAAATGGATTTATAGCCTACTTTGAAACAGAGTAGCTATAAAGTTACAGTATAAAGCAGTGCAGGCTAATTTGAGCTGTGTACATCAAATCTAGCCACCATAGTTGAGGTGAAGAAGATAATTTTCATATACATGT
The DNA here is from genome assembly GCA_015108635.1 of Andinoacara biseriatus. Taxonomy (NCBI): domain Eukaryota; kingdom Metazoa; phylum Chordata; class Actinopteri; order Cichliformes; family Cichlidae; genus Andinoacara; species Andinoacara biseriatus. The sequence goes on along the minus strand of VUQJ01044665.1, from coordinate 25,564 downwards.
GGTTTTTTTGTTTCAGTGGAGATGGACAAAAGAGCTGCGGGAAGTTCCTGGTCTCGGGCCCCTGATGTGGACATTTGATAAGTAGCTCTAACTAAGAGGCATGGTTCAGTCTTCAGCAAGGAATTTCGATTTTCAAAGCTCACGCTGTTTTTAAAACAGTATGTTAATTAAACTTCAAATGCTGAACAAATGTAGTGCAAATAAAGTACTATTTTAAGTGTTAGAGTAGCATAAAACAGAAGTAACGAAAGTTCAAGCTCGAACTCTCCCCACTGTTTGCATTCATGTCTTCACTTCAGCTCCAGCAGTGTCCGTCTCTGAGTGGACACCAAAGGATCAGGAGGGATTAAGCTGTGTGTATTTCTGTTTGTATTTGCTTGGGCTTTAAAGTGAAGGTTACATTAAGACAGACCAGATGGTTCATTGGTCCAGGAACGGCCAGACAGACAGGCAGTAAGTGTGGGTTTATAGTGGCTCGTGTTCTCTATTTCACTGGGTGACGTTTGTTTAGTCGTTTATTTATTTATATATTGCGTTCATTTCAGTAAATTTCAAGGGAGCAGACCACCGTATCCATCGATGCATACTGGTAAATATACCCATAATCACCGGTCACTTTTCTTTTTGTTCAGTTTTGTTTTGTGAGTCCCGAGTTTTCGTGAATTTGAAACTGCTAACTTCAAAAGTCACGTATAAATGAAGATACAGCATCCAATCAGTAAGATGGTGCAAATTAAAGATGAACAGGTATCAATTATAGCTGCAGCACATTTTTATTATTAATAAGCTGCAAAATGTCAGAGAATAATGAACATCATCCCTCACCTCCCTATTCATTAAAGAAGGACTGCACCAGTTTCATCCATCAAAGTGTTAAGACCTGTAATCACATCACAGAATTATGTGAAAAGAAAAACTTTAATAATTTCAAGGCAAAAAGTAAAATACCTAACAAACTGCCTCAAGTGCTACAGTGCTAAATGAATGGACAAAATGTTTATAAAGTTGAAACAATTAGATGTTTTTCTTTGTGTGTCCACCCTTGTGAAAAATATTAGCTCATTTTGAATTCGGTGGCTACAGTAAATCTCAAAAGAAATTGGAATGGGGCAACAAAAGCTGGAGGAACCTTTAGCAACTAATTAGGTCAACTGGCAACAGGCCAGCATGACTCAGTTTTAAAAGAGCATCTTAGAAAGGCATATGGGCAGAGGTTCACCAATCGGCAAAAACTTCAGGCCCTCAGGTGCCGCTGCATTAAAAACAGGCATAATTCTGTCATGGAAATCACTGCATGGGCTCGGGAACACTTCCAGAGATCACTGCAAATGCAGGTTAAAGCTCTGTCATGCAAAGAAGAAGCAATATGTGAACATGATCCAGAAATGCCACCATGTTCTCTGGGCCAAAAGCTCATTTAAAATGGGTTCTGTTGAGCAGCTAGAGTCCAATATCAGACAAGAGTGGGACAACATTCCTCTTCCAGAAGTCCAGCAAGTGGCCTCCTCAGTTCCCAGGACTGTTGTTAAAAGAAGAGGGAATGCTGCACAGTGGTAAACATGGCCTTGTCCCAAGTTTTTGGGGATGTGTTACTGGCATCAAGCTCAAAATGACCAGATTTTTTTTTTTTCTTAAAATGCTACATTTTCTCAAAATATCAGTTTATTTACATTTTACACAGCATCCCAACTTCATTTTGGAACTATGGTTTTATTTAAGTATCTTTATACTTGGGAGGGGTCCAGTTGGATGAGATATTATATTTGTTATTTGTTTGCTTGGGCTTTGC
>VUQJ01044664.1:4643-15821 GCA_015108635.1 Andinoacara biseriatus | reverse complement strand
CCCTTTTCAGCTTGACAATTAGTAACAAGCCCAACTTATGACAACCCCAGCTGGGAAATTACAATAGAGAGTCCAGCTGGAATTAATTGGTTTCACATTGCACAAACAGACACGAGCATAACGGACTTTTCTCAGGCCGATTTTGACATGTCATGGCAGGAAGAGCACATCTGTAAGCACTAATGTTGAACATGGCTCAGTAAGCTATGCCGGCGTGGACGCTGGCCCACAGCACGTCATAATTAACACTATTAGTCACACGTAAATGTGAAATGTGTTCGGGAGAAAGTCTGAAAGCTCACGCACGCTTTGGCAAAGCTGCACGCCCACGAACAATATGAACCTAGAGCAAATGCACGGTATGACTCAGCTGTTGCAACATCTGGGACACGAGACGAACTAAGAACATATGTTGGAGTAGGACGCTTCTGCAGGGAAAGCCAGTTGAGTCTGGAGGGGACAGATTCATGCTTGCAACCCCCTGTAAGCGTGTCTCTTACAAATACATACACATACAGTGCGCAGGACAACAATACCTGTCAACACAGACAAATTAGAGCTTCAGCTTTTGCTAAACTGCAGCGCTGCAGGTAAACCTCAGTGTGAAGTGCAGAGGAGAGCGTTAGACTTTAACATACAAGTGGGTGCATATACAGTGAATCCTGAACCCAGCCAGGCGATGCCCTGTGCAGCCTTTTTAGTGTAACTAAATCACATCTGTTCAGCTGGCCAGTTTAGCTTCATGTAGTTGAATGAATAATGAATAACTGAAGCATCCATATTTATTTATATTTCATTGCTGCCTTCTTGGCGCTGCTTTCCTCTTAACACTTCTGTAAAGGAAACAGGATTTGTTACATAAAGCTGCCTGCAAGAGGAAAAACTTTCCGGATGCAATCTCAGAAAAAAAAAAAGTGCTTCCCGAAGGCCTTTTGGGAAAACGGCAGAACATATCCACAAAAGTAGTCAGCTACCGTGTGACTCATTACGCATAAATATAACCCGCTCGCGTGAAAGTTTGAGACTGTCACAGTGGTGCGTCTCATGGCCTTTTGGGAAATGTTGGAAGTTCTCCAGGCAGGAATCGTGAGGTCTAAAATATAACCTGTGAGCATGTATATCCTGCAAAGAGAAGCAGGCATTTATGAGAGAAACTTCAATAATGGAGGGCCGCAGGAAGAAGGAGTTGTGAGAGCAGAAGATGCTGTAGCATTTCACACCATAATTTTTTTTTCTGAATTTAGGGTGTAATTATCAGTACCTAAAAATACCCATTATACCCCATTATACTGTAAGTACCTTTAAGGAGAGAGTAGTTTTGAGATATTTTAGCGGACAATATGCAATTTAAGGCGCTTGGACTATCTCCCCATCTTATATTGTAATGACACTAAATATGTTTTTTAATGACATGAGATAAGTGCTGGGAATACTGCTGCTGGGAAGTATTTTTAGCTACTGAAAATCACACTGCAAATTCAGAAGAATTGCGCAGCCAGTTTGAGGAAAATAGCCCATTACTGTAGGCAGGTAAAGACAGGTGTCCCCGGCATGTGCAATTTGGAAGGACAGCAGTCGGTGCATGTCGGATTTATTTAGCGTTTTTCCCGTGGTTGCCTCTCTCAGGGAGGACGGTTTCTTATAAAGGGTTCACATCTGTTCTCAGTCACAGAGAGTTTTGCTTTAATTTCATCTCATCAGCGTTTTTTCTGCCACTTCAACCCCTCAAGTGATTCAAAAGTTGTGATTAATTTGAAGTGTCGCCATCCTGTCACAGAATGCACTTTGTATGGAAAGCAGCAATTGTTGTGTTATTAAAATTGGATGTTTTTGATTGCGCGACAATTGTGTTACAAAACAGTGCGATCTGTGTGTAAATGTATGAAAGGAATTTATCACCCTAATTTGATTAATAGAGAGTGATTTTCACATTCAGTATTGCTTCGCCAACAGAACATTACCACTTGCATCACATCACAAATTACTCGCTGTAGGTGCTGCTCGCGACTCAATTTGAGCCTCGAAAGAAAATGACAGTTTGACACAAGTAAAAATGGGTCCTAACACACGTGTTCAGGATGTAAACACGGGATTAAAGTGCACACAGTTAAGTAAAATCAATTAAAATTGTTGTTACAGCTGCAGGAATGCACAGAGATGTTGCCCTGTTCATTCTCTGGTCAGCAGGAAACTCACGAGTCCAGCTTGGTGTCAAAAAATAAGGCATGAATATCAGTTTTATTTTGCTTGTCATGACTATAAATTTGTTGCTTTGTGCATAAAATTTCATGCCACTTATATTGTGCACAGATGAATCACAGGGGTTAACGCATGCAGAAATGATCCAGTGAGTGTTTTTATTTTTAACTTTAAAGTTCACCTCTTCCCTAACACCCTTCCCTCCTGGAATTTAGTGTTTCTCAATTCCCAGATTGCATATTGATTCCTCTCTTCACGTTTAGCCCCCTCCCCCCAAAAAAATAAAATAAAATAAAAATAAAAAAACAAATCAAATATACAAGCAGAGGGTGTGAAAAGCAGACACAAGGAGAGAGGAGTCAGGGCAACAGATTATTAAGAAAACGAGACACTCCCGGGTCAGAGTGTCCGTCCAATCTCATTGTACACTCGGTACAATGACAAATAAAGGCATTCTATTATATTCTACTCTATTCTATTCATTTTATTCTGTTCTATTAGGGTAGACCAGTGGTTCCCAAAGAATGGGCCACGGCCCCCTGGTGGGCCACGAGGGTACTGCATGGGGAGCCGCAGTAATAATAAATTCTTTATTTTACCATGTAAAATGTTTGAGAACCAGTTCTCATTTGCAAACTTGAAATTACTCACAAGTATGCATAGTTTAATATTTACATAAATGTATTTATTTATATAAAAGTGAATTAAAACAGGTAATAGAAGGGGGGACAAAAATGGCTCAGCTTTTATGAAGGAAGCCCACAGCATCCATGAATACCCTCTTTTATAATAACATAAGTCTAGTCTAGTGTTTGAACTACATGAGTGATGCTTCTGCTGATGAAATCTTGCACATGCAAGTCATCAACGCTGCACTGTTTGCATTTTTCCAGTTAACTAAATCTATCATTGATTCACTTTTTTTGCCATTGCGCCATTGCCATTACTCTTAATTTTAAGGAGTAATTCTTAGAAAACATCAGAATTGTAAAAGCGTCAGAATCCATAAAACCAAAATTGCTCTTTACTTTGTCCCACAGTTCAGTTAAGTGAACATTTCATGTCCACTTAACTAAAAGTATCTCACAAACTGAAATACTCATCAAATGGTAAAAGCTTCATGCAGTCACGCTGGGCCTCATTCGCTAATTATTTGCTTGGAAATCCACACACGTTCTTACCTGGCACACAAATTAAGTGCACATGTAAAACTGCACCAGGCAATTTTGTTCTTATCACTGCATGCATGCTTGTGAATTCAAATCTTTCTAAATTGCCAAGTGCATGCAGACATTTGCTGTACAAGGAAACCAAGAGAGAAGCAACGATTTCCCAACAGAAGAAATTGAAATGACATTTAGGGTCATTCCACCTTAAATCAGCTGTTGTTTTTTTGCTTAACCGTCTCTAATTTGTATAAAAGTTTGAACATATATAAGTGCTGTGAAATTTTAGCTTCATATATCAAGATCCATTTTTTGGAAAAATGGTTTTGTTGACCCAATTTCAGACCTTTTTTCATACATTGAAATCTGAGGCAAAGTTTGAACATGAAAATCACAAAAATTATTAAAGATAAAACCCTAAAAATTTCACTGATCTTTCTCACCATCAAAATGAGTCAAGATCTTTAATTTAGGACGAATACTTGGCTTATTAAAATACTTGAGAACACATTAAAAAAAACTTCACATAGCAAAAGACAACAAGTACTGTTAAATTCCATATTAATGCATATTTTTCAACCATTTCGAGACCTACCACCCTGAAAGAGTGTGATAATTCAGCTTAGGTTTAAAATATGCTTAAAGGCATTAAAATGTAGCTTTTTTATGATATCTTGATATTTGTTGTCCACACATTAGAGTTCTGAAGCTTTAAACTGAATAAAGGAGACGTGGGAATCGTGAAAGTGAAATTGATTGGTTCTATTGATTGGTTCTATTGATTGGTTCTATTGATTGCATTCTTAGTGCATGTTCTGCCTTCTAGTTGCTGCAATTCCCGCAATGTAAAACAGACTCAGCAGCAGATTCGAATCAAGAACATCATTCATACATTTTCAAAGTCACCAAATTAACAAACATGCAATTTCTCGTGCTAATGTGACACAGTTTGTGCTTCATTCAGAGGTTTCGGTAAGGCGTGACTCGAGGTCAAGGTCGCCGAGATTCAAACCCGGCCAAGATTTTTAGTAGATACATCTCTGGTGTGAATTTGAACATCCTGGGTGACATAATTCTCCAGTTATCGTTTTTACAAGAATTTCAGAAAACTTGACCTCGACCCAAATATGGCAAAAATGTAATCAGGCGATCTAGGCGTCACATGGCATCTTTTATGCAAATTTGATTTGATTGATATTTTCTTACTGCTACTCATCAGGGAAACAAATCCACTGGATGCTATTAAGAAACTGTCCTCCTGTCCGTGCACAGCGGTCCAACAGATCTTCCAGGAATGATTACACCATTTTTAGAGAATTGATTGGTCAGTAGGCAGTGGTTTCAAATCTTTTGATTTCTAATCTGGAACATAACCTGCTCCGGAGCAGCTCCGACCAAACACAAATTTCCTTACTTTTTGTGCAAAACCCAGGTTTCTTTTCAGCACCACAGCCAGGCTTACAAAGAGTCAAAGCTCAGTCTGACCGTCATCTTATTTCAAAAATTTTTGAAAACGTTGTTGTAAAACAGCTGCTGATCATTTTCAAGTTTCAGGTTTCAGAATCCATCACAGCACTAGCAACGTTTATGAATGGCTTTCTCATGGCCTCTGACAGTGGACTCCTCTCCGTGCAGCATTCGATATAAAAATTTAATAGAGACTAGAATACACTGTTGGTATTAAAGGAAATGTGCTGTAATGGTTTGAATCGTATTTCTGTTTCTGTTAAGGCTCAGTTTCAGACCCAGACTCAGACACAGGACACTGAAGCAAAAGTTTGAAATTCATGACGGGCAACACGGCTAAATAGCTAACATTGCAAAGGCAGTATTTTCAGAGTGGAGCAGGCAGAGGGGCAGCAGGTGGTCTACTGAATTCTCTCCACAGTTAATTCCATAGAAGCTTTCAGATTCTGGCTCTCGAGGGTTCTCTGGACTGAAAGAGTCTACACAGAGGAAACCCAGGTTAGTCCAAGGTAAGCAAAACCACACAGACCATAGGAGCCTACAAAGACTATCACAGTAAGTGCAACAATCTGGCATCAGCTGAGGGATTTTCTTCAGCCTTAAGTAGCAGGTAGGTTAACAACCAACTGCACTCAGGCCGTTCCAGCTGTGTCAACCAGGAGGCATGCCTCTGAAACAGAGAGAGAGAAAGAAAGAGAGAAAACAAAGGAGAGACAGACAGAAACGGCACAGGAGGACCAAAGGACCGTGACAGATTTCAATTTGTGCATGTAAATGGGGAGCCTTCTTCACACACAAAAGTTAGTCATGGAGTTCCACAAGGTTCTCTGCTGGGTCCAATACGTTTCACATTCCACATATAGTACTTAGGCAGCGTTAAAAACACTGCATACATTTTTGTTGCTATGCATTGCTCTATCTAGCTATGAAACCAGATGACACACATAAACTAGACTTACAGGAACATCATAAAGACATAAAATCCTGGCTGTCCCATAATTTTCTTTTCATAACTTCAGACAAAACTGAGGTTATATTTGCCTAAAAACATGGTGCCTGACAAGATGCTTACTGTAGACAACAGACACCCTCTCATGAAGGCGTATTAGGGCCACATTAAGAAAAAAAATTGTGCATTTTGAGAATAAAGTAAAAATTTCAAGAAAGGGGGATATGTAGAATCACAAGACACAATAAGACAGCTGATCATCTACCCAAGCATCTTGTAGCGGGTGTAGCAGCCATGGACTTTACTCGACTTGAAATGACTGACGTTTTTCTTGAAATTTTTACTTTATTCTCAAAATGCACAATTTAAGTTTTTTTCCAAACACTTCATCATACCCTCTGTATTTTTAAGATTAGATTAGACTTTTCCTATTTGATATGACCCGGAATGACCCGGAACCCTCCTTGAATTATGTTGCTACAGGCTCAGACTGCTGTGGGACTTCTGAGCACTTCGTTTCCACTCACCTCATTTCACACCCATGTTTACTGTATATACCACTGCAGCATGTCATTAAAATTTTGAGATCTCTCTCCCTTAGTTTGTATTTTGTCCTGTAATCTATGTTTTTTTTTTCTTCTTTCCCCTCACTCTCCAATGGATACTGCTGAGCCTGGTTCTGCTGGAGTTTTCCTTTCCCACATCACCAAATTCTGCTCATAGCGGGTTGTTTGATTCTTGGGGTTTTATCCAGAATACTGTGGAGTATACTTTACAGTATAAAGCAGCTTGAAGTCCCTGCTGTTGAGATTTGGCACTGTATAAATAAACCTGAATGAAATTGACTGGAAATGAAGGACCAAAAGACAAAGAAATGTAGAGGGCGAGGACCGCCTGATGTGTTAGTCCAAGCCACTATTGTCAAACAAACATCCATAGACACGAGGATGACAGTGATGACATCCAGTAAGGACTTTCTTCCAGAGGTAATTAACTTCCTAATTATAAGAAATTGTCAAGTGCTTGCTTATTGTTTTTTGGGTTTTTTTTTTTTTTGTTGTTGTTTTGGCACTTAATGAGCACAATTTATATGCAAATGAAAATAGCAAAGCAAACAAAACTTTCATTGTTATTTTAAACCGTCGGTCCAGATGATGCTGGAATACTGAATGACGTGCCTTCAACCTTTCACTTCCCCCTATCAGCCGGGCAGTCCACTTCCCAAAACACCAAGAATTCAGGCCAGATTGTCCACAACTACCTGACATCCTGCCTGACATCATCTGTCACACAGCCTGTGTTATAACTGTTGCTGCTCTCCAGGATGCACTGACAGACATAACTGGAATAAAAGCCATTATAAAGCACTGAAATAATTGTGTAATGTCTTCAGTAATCAATGGTAAGCTGCAATAATATCATTAAACACTCCAGCGAAAATGGTTAAGCCCACATATTTGCCTCAGTGGCTTCAATTAAAGAACATTTTTAACATGCAACATGGAAATAACACTGCTCTCTATTTATAGGTTCCATGTTTGGTTGAAGCTAAGGAATGCCTTGTGCCCTTCTCATTGGACACAGCACGCTGGAATGATCCTGCACACCTTCTCATGGCAGTAAAGCAGCAGATCCCTAACTGTGGCTGAACACATCAAACAACCCTCGAGGAACCCAAGTGTGAACTCAGTGAAGGTCAATCTGTTTGCATGGATGTGGTTGTTTTTGAGAGTTAGCAAATAAACTCAAACCTGTGCTGAGAAGGTTGCAAAATCCCAGCCCGGCCTGCTGTTCGCCTCTCAAATGTCCCGGCAGCCAGGAAAACAATGGTGGACTTGAACATGAGCTGATATCAGGTGAAAGTGGTTTTTCTCCTGATTTAAATGTTCTTCTTGTCAATGATTGTCTGCACCACATACTGTAGTAAGTCAGAGTATTGTGAAATAATTCCAAAATGGCCAGTGGCCAATCACAAAATACTGTTACTGAATAAAATAATAAATGTATTTATTTCATTAAAACAACAAATCAGATCCAAAAACTTAGTTTTATGTTTTCTCTTTTTAAGTTGTCAGACTCATAAAGCATTGTTTTTTTTTCCAGCCAGATTATTGTAGTTCTATTTAGATAAGCAGAAGAAAATGGATGGATGGATGGATGGAATATACATTTTATAATTAAGTGGTGTCACATTGTGTGTCTAGAGCAGGAAACGTCAACTGTTGGCCTGCGGGCCACGATCCGGCCCGCTAGAGCTTTCCATCCGGCCCCCCAAATAGTACTGCCACAGGTACTTTTGGCCAATCAATCATCATAACTAGTTGAATACCGTCTCTGAGTAGTCTGAATTATCAACAGCTTCCAAGTGCCACTACCCATTGCCCGTAAATACCTCCACGTGCCTAAAACCAATCAGAATGCAAGATCAGACCATGTGACTTCTGGCTGCACTGGGGGGTTGGGGGGGCTGCTTTTGTTGGTGGTGATCAGGTTGTAAACACAGCTGAAGGTGAGTCTAACCTTGTTTTGTGTAGAAAAACTGTTCATCGATCAAACTAAAGGAAGTAAAAGTCGTAACGAGCTTTCTGTCAGTGAAGGATCGTAACTGGCTGCCGAGCGTCCTCCCCAGCCTGGGCGGGGCTCCGTCTCCTTTGCTGTGAGGGTCTCTCACACAGTTTGCTCACAGGGGGGCCGGACAGGTGGGTGGCGTGGCGTGCACCAGCATGCACACAATTGCGGTGTGTCTCCCAGGGGCGAATCTAGAAAAATACTTATGGGGTGGCAAATGCCACCCTATGCCACCCCAGTAGATCCGCCCCTGGTGTCTCCATAACAACTGTCAACATAATGGAGAAGAACTTGTGAGTTCAAGACTTGCACATCACATCGTTAAAAGTAAACGATGGATACATTAAATAATATATGATTATTTTACCTAACAACAGCATGTGGCCCTCGCAGTGTCTGCAGAGAAAATGTCCTGGTCTAGAGGGACATTGTGCTCCTCGTTCAGACAGAGGAGATGGAGTCATGGACAGAAACAGACACTGAGCTGACAGTCAGAGGACAGAGGATTTAACCAGCCGACTATCTCGGAGCATAAAAACAAATCGGGTTCTCATCGGTATGTCGGGGCGGCTCTACACCGAGTTTGAATATCCCATCTCAGATCCTAATCTTATCTCTGATTGGGAAAGAAATTGATTGTCTTTCTCATGCAGCGGAGGTTGCCCTTTTGAAACTTTCAAACTGTAGCGATTCAGATAAGGCCCACTCAGTGGGAGAGTGTTATCATCTGCTGACATATTGGATGCTAGAAAAAGCAGACTGATCAAACATGCTCTGAATCAACATTGGCAGCTTGGGACAAACAGGCTGATTAAAATGCCAAGACACTGACACATAAAGGCACGTACACGATTCCACATAATCACTGAAGGTTTTTTTTCTTTTGTGGATTCTTCTGTGTCATTGTCCAAGTTTTTGTGCATTTGAGTTCAGAATTCTTGGTGAAGATATCTATTGAAAGTCTTTATTGCTCTAAGAGGATGTTTAATTTGGTTTTCCTGGTAATAAGTAACTGATGGTGATGCGATGTTCTGGTTCATGTTTGCATTGTTATTTTAATATATTAAGCTTCAGTTTTTTGCTGCATTGAGCTCTGGTTCCTGTTTTCATGAAGTTTTGGATGCCTGATTAGATGGTTGATAGATTCTGGTGGTACTTTTGAATTCTTGGTCCTTCTTTGATTTTGACTCGGTCCCGAGGTCGTCGACCCAGAATTTTGAATTTTGTCAGTTCATAATTCTTGTTTTGAGAATTGGTTTCTGTTTCTGTTACTAGTTTATATTCTCTTGTGCTTATGAATTTTATTATCTCGTGATCTTTGGTATTGGTTCTCGACGGTTTAGTTATTTGTGCCTCTAGTTAGTTTAGTTATAATTAACTTAAGGTTTCTCTTCTGGTTAGTTGTGTAAGTTCACCTCATTTTCCTCTCCCGTTGTGTTTCGCTTCCTGCTTTGTTTGGGTAAGTGTTGTTCATGCAAGGATGCACTCAGTGACCCCCCCCCCCCCCCCCCCCCCCCCCCCCCCCCCCCCCCACCCCAAAATCTGCTGCGATTATTGAGCGGTTCAGCTGGAAAAAGCCTCTGTGTGATTGTTAACGTCCTCGAATACTTCCTCAACAACAGATGGTTCTTTCATCTTTCATCAATTAAAGGCGGTTGTTCTTCATGATTTCTGTGTTGGTTAAAGTTTTATTGGCTTCCTGGATTTCTTGTGTTAGGTTTTGTTCCTAGTTCTCCGTTTTTTGCCGTTTAGTTCTCCCTCTATGTTCCCTTCCTTGTTTCCAGTCTCCTGCGATATCTTGTGTCAAGTCTGTTTCCGTGTTCATTTATTTCCTGTTTTATTTTGTCGCTTTCTCGTCTGTCGTGTTTTGTATTTAGTTCTACTTCCCCTTGTGTCAGCTGTGCCTCCACCTGTTTCCTCCTCTCTCGTTACCTGGTGCGGATATATACTGTCCTTGTCGTGTCCTCGTACCTCAGAGCTGCGTCCCCCATTCGTTCCGTCGTCATTCCTAGATTGTAAGTTCCTCACGTTCCTCGCAATCCTCGCCCCTGCCTTGCCTGGCTTTTCAGCCTTGCTGTGCTTTGGAAAGTTTTCACCATTAAACCTGCCTCTTGAGTTCACTTCCTGCCTCCCAATTCCTGAATTTGGGTCCTACTCTGCCAGCTACACATGACCGAAGCAGGACTGTGGATGTCAATGGCAGTGTGAGTGCAGGCTAGCAAGGACATGAGGAGGAACAATCGCATCTAGTCTGAGTTCAAACTAATGCTTAAATATTTTAATAAAGAAAAATTAAAACAGTCTGTCGTGACACTTATGGCTTCAAGTTTAGTTTGCAGTCCTGCTAAAGTCTCACCAAAGGTAATAACTCCTGTCACAATGATTATTTTTGTAATTTATTTTCCCTGACACCTTGAAATAGGAATGATTCACCTGAACTTCTGCTGGCCTCTGAAATTGCTGTTGGGAACTAGGTCGCAGAACCCTCAAAACGTTTAGCATCAAATGATGTGTGCACAACATTTAGGTGCTAATCTGAACCAAATAAGCAGCGTTTAAACAGGTGAGAAGAAACATGTTTCTGGTTAAAATTTAACAGGATCCTTCGTTCACTTTTGAAAAACGTTTTGAAAAGTATTTCCAGGCATTCTTTGACTGCAAACACGTTTCACAGTCACTGCAAATTCATGTCATTCTGCTGCGTGATCTGCAAACAGGGAAAACTCAGTTAAACCATTTCTTGCTTTTGGCATCACTCTTTGAGTCGACGCTGCAAAAAAAAAAAAAAAAGAGAAGGAAAAAAAAAAAGGAAAAAAAAAAAAAACCCGC
>VUQJ01044661.1:21904-38901 GCA_015108635.1 Andinoacara biseriatus | reverse complement strand
CTTCCTATTCAACCCCCATCCCTGCCCTACATGTTGTACACACACACACACACACACACACACACACACACACACACACACACACACACACACACACACACTATTCAGGATGTGTTCCCATTGTGTCTAGATTAAAAGATAGCTATATAAATTTACAGTTGATTAAATATTATATACTACAATTTTAAAAACTGGTATCTTAATATAATACTTTAAGCCTTTATTTTTTTAGGCTGGCAGTGAAGAGAGACATGACATAGGGAAAGTGACATGGAGACATGGAGTATATGGTCCAGCCAGCTGGTAATCCAACTATTCACTGCTCAGGGCATACACAGTCATGTGGTTTGCACCCTTCCTACTTGGTTATAAAATTGCTCCATATTACAAATGAGGAAGATTCTGAAAGTAAAGACACCCTTTTGGTTTTCTAGTCGTAGCTGTAGCATTACAGCCATGGGGTGGCTGCTCTACCTCCTGAGCCGCTCAGGAAGGTTGGTGGTTAAATCCCTGGCTGCTCCAGTCTGCGTGCCAAAGTATCCTTGGTCAAGCCACTGAACCCCAAATTACTCTTGATGCATTCATCGAGGTGTGAATGTTAGGTAGAAAGTGCTTGTATGAATGTGTGGGTGCATGGCTGAATGAAGACATGTTGTATAAAGCACCTAGTTTTGCTTCAAACTTAAATCCACTTAACAACTGCCACAAATTCAAATTTCTAATGAGCTTGATAGTCAATATTTGGCACGGCCATCTTTATTCTTCAACACAGCCTGGACACTCTTAAGCAACTTTCTTGCCTAAACTTTCTTTCTTTCAGGACCAGTTCTGAGGCACAACCTCAGACCTAGTGCTGACCAAACCTGCACCTACCTTAGACCTGCAACTCCTTCAGGTCTGGTCCTGCTTCAGACCTGGGCTGGAGACTCACCTACGACCACGGGCAGGACCTTCATGGCCTTGCGTTCACGCCCGCTGACCCTGCTGGTCTTGCTGTGTCTCCTTCCTCTCTTTGCAGCGCTGCTCTTCAGGCTATTCTCTCGCCGGCTGCCTCCCTCCCTCCTTTCTGTGGGATCCCCGTCTGACATGCTGTCCATCTGAGTTGTCATTGGGTCGCTGTCTGCCACCACTGCTACACCGTCCTGCTGTTCCTCTGTTACTGGGGATGCTGAGGGCGTTGCCATGGACATGGTGGAGGGAGAGATGGGGCTGAGCCCGGTGGGTGCAGTATACACAACCTTTTCTCGACTGCCAGTTGTAGTGGCTTTAGCTCGCTGTAGAGCTGAGCTGAGTTGTAAAGAGAGAGCTCGCCGACCAGCCCGGCCTGCCTGAGAGCGGTTCCGCCCACTCCAACGCCGCAGGCCTCGAAACATCCAGTAATAAAGGAAGAGCATGACAGGACAAGGCACAAAAAAGGAGCAGACGGACGAGTAGACCACAAAGCGATCGTCCTCTAGTTTACACACACTTGGATCGCGATCCGGCACCTGATTCAGACCAAAGATGACTGGACTGGCCACACCCAGGGACAGCACCCAGGTCGCAGTGATCAGGGCCAACTGACGAACACTGAACTGGTTCCTGTTATACTTCAGGGGGACCACTACTGCAATGTACCTGCAATACAAGAATGACAGAAGTGGTTTGGGGTTTACAGGCGAGTGGTTGAACTGATATGAAGTTGATTTTAAGCAGCAGATCAATAGTTGCATCAACCACCGAGAGAATCAGATAATTTATAACCACATTCACCACCTCTGCAGTGCTACAGTGATTTTAGTGACACATTTCCTGTCTGGTTCAGGCTCACTCACTGTATAGACCAGCTTCGGGTGACCATCATTGCAGATGCTTGAGCTTGTATCAAAAAAACAGAAGAAAAATCCAGGAAGGACAGGAAGAGGAACACAAACACAGCCCATATCTTCTGCAGCTTTAGGTCATGACCTCACAGTACAAACAGCACATCGATCTGATAACAGATCTGCATCCTGGTCCTGACTGCAGTTTATATGTGGAGAGATCACGTTAGTGTTGAAGCGCCTTGAGGTGAAAGTTTGTTGCGATTTGGCGCTATATAAATAAAATAGAATTGAATTTTTATTATGGATGCCATGAAGATACTGCAGAACTGTCACTTTTATTAGTTTTTAAAAAGGTCCGTAGCAGACTATATGGTGAGTGATGAAGTGATAGAGCGAACGGTATTACGCTTCCTCTCAAAGTACAGCCACTACCCAAACATTTTATACCATTATGCATTGCACTGGATCAAAATAAACTCAGATTACAGAAGCAGCTCATTAAAACATAAATAGAATAGAAAATAAAATGCCTTTATTGTTATTATACAGGATGTAAAATGAGATTGGAGGGCCACTCCTGATCAGTGCCATGCAAAGAAAGTCCAACTATAAAAAATATAATCTAATATAATATAAAAAATAAATACAGAAAATGTATTAAAAATACAGATGAGAGAAAGTATAAAGATACAGTATATACATTGTAAAAACTAATGTACACATAATAATGGAGATGGTGAGTACTGCACTTGGTGAATGAGTATTGGATATTACATAATATGGGAGTGATAGATAATGTTCAGTATGAATAATATAATAATATTGCACAGAGATGTGGGTGTTGAACAGTGGGTGTGTGTGAGTTCAGGGTCGTGATTGCTCTGGCGAAGAAACTGTTCTTCAGTCTGTTTGTTCTGGCTTTGATGCATCTGTAGCGCCTGTCAGAGGGCAGCAGGTCAAACAGTTCAAAGCCAGGGTGTGAGCTGTCCTTCATGATGTTTTTGGCTCTGCTGAGGCAGCAGGTCGTGTAGATGTCCATCAGGGAGGGGAGAGGGCAGCCAACGATTCTCTGTGCTGTCTTGACTACCCTCTGGAGCCTCACCCTGTCTGCCTCAGTGCAGCTGCTGTACCATACTCTGATACAGTACGTCAGCAGGCTCTGATGGATGAGCGGTAGAAGGTCAGGTCGATGAGAGGCACATGAGAGAATTTAGAGATACGTAAAGCGTCAGTGACACTGACTCATTGTTTTATGACTGAACCTGTTCAACAATTCTCAGCTTCAACTCTGACAAACAGAAATAACCCAACATCCGTTTTAGGTGCCGTTCTTGTAGGTGGACTCTTTAGTGAATGATCATATTTGGCAAAAAAAGCACCAAATATATATTTTTAACAAATACATCCTGAACACATAACAGGCAGCTCTGCCAGTGCCTCTTCATCGACTTCAGTTTCTTGATTAAAAAAGGAAACAGCCTTTCCGTTCCATCATTTTTTTTTTCATTAAACGGCTTGAAGAAAATCGTTTAACCCATAACTCTCTTTCCTCACTCTGACTCACTCCTTGAAACAGCAGCAAAGGGAAAGAGTGCCTGGAGGTTGACTGAGGTACGAATTTATTCAGGAGATTTAATGCCTAAATATAAGTGGACTTAAATGTCTTTTTTTTTTAACTCAAGCACACTTTAATTGAAAAATCAGTGATGACAGATTAATTGAAAATTAATAACATTATTCACAAAACTGAGTTAAGTTTAGACAATTAAACTCCAGGACCATAATTACAGGAGGTTGGATCTGTGATCGGCTCTGTGCGGAGTTGACTGGTGGAGTGACGACGTTGACGACTATTCAAGAAGCTTTTATGACTGCACGATTAAAAATGCTTTAAAAAAAACTTCTCAGTGTATTGATTGAGATTCTTTACACTGAACAGTGGACTTGGCTGACATCTCACAATCATTAGGTTTCAAACTGAACATCTGAAAGAGTCATTAGACGCCCACTGAAGTGATCGGCATTCAATCGCTGAACCTCAGCGCTGACCTGAACATGGCAGCAGTGTGATTTCCACAAAAGCTGCAGTTCACGTCCCCAGGAGTGGAAAGTCCACATGGGCAGCAGCTGTTGTCCACCTGCCAGGCTTCCACTGCTTCCAGCAGTTTGCCTGCAAGGTCCCCTTTTTAAATTGGTTTGCCTACACTCAGTTTTTGCATATCTTTGTAGTAGTTCTGCATTTCTTTGTAAGTGATGTATGCTTATCTTTACAATGTGTCTTAGAAAGGCATTGGATGAGAAAATAATGTGCTGTGACCACACTGAGATTTCGTTGTGCCATTTAAATACTTTTGCCCCGGTGTTAAAGATACAATATTAAATACATGAAGAAGGCAGTGTGTTGTGGATCTGCTTAACTGCAGCTGCCGGTCTCATGAAATACTGCAGTTTTGTCAGAAGATGCTGATCTGAGACATACAATAAGGTTGCTCTTTGGTTTTGGTCCTGCATCATGCACCTTGTCACATATGGATACTTCAGGACACCTTGTTGCACCCTAACACTCGGTTATGGTTGGAAAGCTCTTATTAAAAAAAAAAAAAGAACACCTGTTTTTACTAAATTCAACCAATCATCACGTGGATGTAAACATGAAATGTGAAAATGATATGTCCAAATACATGAACCCCCCAGTCTCCTGACCCCTCCTTGTAACCAGTCGTGTAACTGGTAACGTTGTGTTTCAGGTAACGGGGCAGATTCACTAAAGTTTTTCAGGGATTTCCAGAAGCATGAAATGGCCAGGGACCTCAGCTTCAAGCACATGACACGGCACAAACCTGCCAGAATTCATATTGTATTTCTGAGATTTCAGTGCAGTATTTCACACCCCGGGAACTCATTGGAAGTTTACTTTTGACTAAAAAAATAAAGAATCTGATGACATCAATGTCAGGACTGTGAAACTGTTTCATTTTCTTTTGTGCAGTTGGTGTTTAGAACATTTTCTTTACAGGTTTCAGGTTTGATCTCAAACATTTACGCACAAGGGCAAGCCTCTCTGCGCCATCTTTCTTTCATATAGTTTGAAGTTCTTTGGAAGAAGTCAGTCTTGCTGCTGAAATTAATAAAAACATAAAGCCTCCGTCTCAGAAGTCTTCGTTAGAACTCTCCTTTCATGCAGCCAGAGTGGCCCGACCTACAGTGCAGATAAACTGCACCGTGGGAAGGTGACATGCTGTTTCTGTTTCTGCGTAATTCACCTCCTGACATGGTAGAACTCCTCTTTTATCATTTTTGCCAACCAAGGACTCAACTGACATATTATCCTTCAAAAAAAAAAGAAAAGAAAAAGAAATTGTTTCAGTTTAGACTTTGTGTTATGATCATTTTATAAGAATAAGGTGTTGGACCTGTCACGATAGTTTTCACCTTGGCGAAAGATTTCTATCTTCACACTGACGTATGGAAGATGGGGAGCACGAGTTAAATAAAGTTAATGTCATTAACAAACGTAACAAACAAAACAAGAGCGGCGAGGAAACTAAAGACCAATAAAACTGAGAAGCTCAACATCAATCGTAAAAACTAGAAACAAAACCAACAAATATGACTACAAACAAAACTCAACAAAAACCAGGACGGGTTCATTCCCACAGTTCATATGGTGTCTCATATGGACACAGCAGGTATCTGTTTTCATGGAAAAGCTAAAAATGCACAAACGACATCAGTGACCAGAAAAGCTGAATGTTAATGTTGCTCTATAACTGCTAGTTATAATTAGGCCTCCAAAACCAAGTAGCTTTAACTAATTCAAAGTCTATGGAGTGAAATAACATTATTAACATAATATTATTTAGTGTTATTATTAATACCATTAAATAATATTCAGCTATCAAAACCAAACAATCTATGCATGCCTGGATTTGACCAAAAACTGCTCCTCAGGCTGGCCTCAGTATTTCCAGATAACCACCAACCTGACCTGTTTTTGAACCACAGCTCCATGCGTGAGAACACCTCTGCTATGAATAAATAAACACACCAGTAAGTGCTGAGTACTAAAAGATGCTAAAATTTAAATTAGAATCCATCTTGTCTGTAAAGTCTTTTCTTATCGTATCCCATCAGAATGAAGAGACTGTAAGATATTTTGTGTAAAAATATGAGTGTCAGTGTGCGAGGATGAATGTATGAATGCATTAAAACGTTATCACTGGCAGCTTTTTTCCTCAAGATAAAGCTGTTCTCCTTTAATTCAAGAAAAATTGGTTTTTTGGGTTTTATCTGAAAACAGTGATAAGGTTGGACATCTGAGCACATCCAGACAAGACAAACAAACCAAATATTCCTCCTGAGCTCGTACAGTCGGGTGAAACTGCTGGGCTGTTAGATTTTTTTTGACATATGTAGTTGAGCAAACACTTGATTGTTTTTTTAAGTACCAATGGAAAAAGTGGGATACAGAATCCCAAGGAAAATCAGTTTTTCCAGAATGCATTCTATCCATCCATCAATAGATGTATTTTTTTACAATCTTGGCAACAAAACCTTGTACTGTCTGCCTTCTTCTAGGCGTTTTGCATAAATGCCTCCCACTCAGTGATATTGGTTTGCATTGAACACTCGCACATGCAAAATTATTTTAGCTGCAAGAAATTTTAAGGTTTTGCATGTATTGCCTTTTTCAAAATGACCACAAAATTTAAGCGGGATTTACATCCTGGATTCAACTAGGCCATTTCATCACACTACAAAATGATATCCATATCCGTACATTTACAGATGAGACATGCGATTATTCTCTTCAGTCCGCCCTGTGCCCAGTTAGAATGAAGGCAAAAGACCCAAATATTAGCCTATCATAAAAATATTTCTAAATAGATTCACACAGTAGAAATGCAATAGCACAGAATGGCAGCATATTTGTTTTAACAATAACAGAATTTATACCAGAATAAACAGAATATAAACAGAACAAAACACATTTTTTCTACACACAAAATAGGGTTAGACTCACCTACAGCTGTGTTTCCAATCTGATCACCACCAACAAAAGCGGCTCCTCAGTGCAGCCAGTGCAAAAAGTACTTCAAGTCACATGATTCGATCTTGCATTCTGATTGGTTGTAGGGATGTAGAGGCTTTTGCGGGCAAAGGGAAGTGGCGTTTAGAGGCTT
Source organism: Andinoacara biseriatus (assembly GCA_015108635.1). Classification (NCBI taxonomy): domain Eukaryota; kingdom Metazoa; phylum Chordata; class Actinopteri; order Cichliformes; family Cichlidae; genus Andinoacara; species Andinoacara biseriatus. The sequence goes on along the minus strand of VUQJ01044661.1, from coordinate 31,913 downwards.
TTGACAACACAGGGATAATTCAGGCTAGGCAGAGATGGTATTTAGCAAAATAGTTTGATTAGCACGTAGTACGTGTGGCAAGGATTCGGTATAATTTTTGATGGAGCTGGCGTTTAGCGGCTTTTGCATCTGAACTCAAATGTTAATCTATGCTACTAACACCATTCTTTATGTCACGTACACGACCCTAGATTTCAAGGGAAGGTTATAATAAGACAGATGCAGTTTCTGGGAATGAAACCACCAGGGAGGTGCCATAAACTTGCAGTCTTTCAGAATAAGTCTTATATGTAGAAGCCTATGAGAAAATTACTGTAGCGTGTGCAGTGACCTCCTGACATCTGGTATTAAAAAATGGTGATGGACAAAATGCTCAATTCATGGTTTTAAACAGTAGTCCACAAACGAGTGAATGATGTCATGGCGGTTGGGTTAATCTGAAGCAACAAAGCAACCAAAAGCACACCACGGCTCACAGCTGCTCTGTCCCTGTTCTGAAAATGTGCCTATTGTTACTGAGGCCAAACAGCTCCATCTTTGAGTCATCTGTACACCACACATTTTTCCCAAAAATGTTGGCTTTTTGCCTGAAGGTTCACTGCCTAACTCCAGTTTTCCTCTAATCTTCTTTCTGGATACAAATGACTCCTTCCTGGCACACCAGCGACGGTCAAATATGTGCAGCCTCTTTCTGATCGCAGACACACTTTAACACCAGCAGTCAGATTCAGATCCTCTGCAGAAACTTTTATTTGGGGATGTTTAAAAGGCCTTTCACAACTCAAATGCATCAGCAGCAGTTTTAATCTACACAAACCTAAATAAGGAAGGTCTAATTACTGGAACCTGATTTGGAAACCTGGTTATTATTTTTAATGAATTTGATGGTGTTGTGTCAGGCCTGAACAAAATGAACAACTTTTAGTTTATCACCTTTACTAATGGACACTGTTTCTGCTCAGTTTGTAGCAGAGAAAAGCAGCAGTCTATTTAACAGCCTAGTCCTTGCAACATCAGTCCTAAGAATTCATAAGTGCAGCGGTGTTGTTACTGCAGGAATGTGTCCTGTGGATTTCATTTACAGTTTCTGCTCCATGCATTCTGTGAAGTACAAGACTGAAAGCTGAAAAACAGAGACTTCATCTCTCCAAACGTATCTAAAAGCAAAATCTTTTCTTGTTCCAACACCAGCTGCTTATTCCCACACTGCTCTGTAATGCGTCTCTGTAAATGATTCATCCTGCCACAAGTGGTGTGTTTCAGAATCAGCAGGGAGGCTATAAGAGCTTTGCGCCCGAACCCCCCCTTTACTTGTTAGTTGGCATTTCAGAGTGAAACACTGACTCACTGCTGTCAATATGGCAAGTCTGCTCACCGCTGTGGCCGTGCTGGCCGTGCTGTCCGCTGGGTTCTGTGAGGAGCACAAGAAAGTTTTTCAGCGGGCCGGTGTGGCTTTCAACAGCAGGAAGTATGAATCTCTGCTTACTGTGACCAACGGAGAGCAGTTTGGAAACTGGACTTGGCCTGAGATGTGCCCTGAGAGTTTCTTTGCTGTTGGATTCAGTGTCAGGGTAAAAACTCTTTCACAAATGCTGATTAAGAATACGTCTACTGCACTGATGGCAAATCCAATGGTTTTATATTTCCAGCTATTTCACAGCCCAGCGACATGAATAAAATCAAACTTTTCTTCTTATATTTGATGATGTTCCCAGTATTTTATTTTTTTGTACTCGTTTTTGTTGGTTTACAGTTTTCTGGTTTTCGCCTTCTCATTTTTAACATTCTGCAGAGAAGAAATAATTTCACTTGTTTGCGTCAACTTATTGTCCTTTATTTGTGTAGATGTTTGTTTTCTTTAGCTTTTCAGAGAATACCAATCAGAACATTGATATTCTGTTTTTAAGAAGTGGAAATTAATACAGCTCTAAGATGAAAGACCAGATTTTTTTTGTGTGCATTAAGCAGCATGCAGATTAGGTCTCAGCTGCAGAAATGCACGCTGGGTAGACAGATATCTCTTGCAGTTTCAGTTATTAAACCATAATCGTCTGCACAGATGAAAGTAAAACCTGAACGTGTTCTGTGAACCTGACCTGAACTTTCATCCTTAATTTATCAGCTTCTGTGCCAGGAATGAGATAAACTGTTTTGATGAGAACTGTTTCCACCTGTCCTCTGTTTTCTCAGGTGGAGTCTAACCAGTACGGGGCGGACGACACCGCCCTGAACGGGATCCGCCTCATCTGCGCCAAAGATGGAAACCGAAACTTCCTGTACACTATCGAGTCCCACACTGGATAGTAAGCAGTAGTGAAAAATAGTAATTTCCAATCATTTTTTATATCTGCCTAAATTATTTAATCATTCATTAAAGCTCAGTTATAAGCCATTAATTAAAATTTGAGTTTTAGCTGGCCGTGATATGTTTAAAAGTGACTTTTAAATTATTTAACTGCTGTATATTATTTCAAATCAGGCTGCAAATATCAAAAATCCTCCAAATAAAAGAAGAGACAATAAAATACACAATAAAGGAGGATCAACTGAGAAGTAGAACATAACGAAACTTTCTTCTCCTGAAAAAATAAAGTGAAGTGGAAGATTATTTTATTAAATTTTTTATTAAATTAAGCACTCTCATTATGATTAGAAACAAAACCCTTCACCCTTCACTTGAACACAAAATGTTATTTAAATATCTGATGATAATATTTATCATAATAATCATTCTCATTGGTCATAAAACATTATGTTCTGTAGTGAAGGTCGGGAGCAGGTGGAGGTAGGCTCTAGAGAGAACAGGACTGAAGGTCAGCAGGACAGAATCCATGTGTTAATGAGAGGAAGACCGGGGGGGGGCAGTGAAGCTGCGAGGAGCAGTGAAGGCGGATGAGTTTAAATACTTGGGGTCAACCATCCAAAGCAATGGACAGTGCATGAGATTAGAAGAAGAGCAAGCCTGCAGGGTGGAGTCGGTGGGGTTGAGGGTCATGGGCGCTATGTGACAGAAGGAGAGCAGCAAGAGTGAAATAGAGTGAACTATTACCATCCAGGAACCTGGATATTAATAGTTTCCCACTATGTTCAGAGAGGAAATCAAATCTTTACTTCTGCCACAGTCACAAAGCTTATTTCTTCCCTTTCATTTTCCCTTATTTCTCCTGCTACTGTCCAGCTTCGGTGACTGGTCCGAGCCTCAGTACTGCCCCAGCGGCATGCTAACCTCTTTCCAGATTCGTGTGGAACCCCATCTGGGTCTGTTTGGTGACGACACCGCCGCCAATAACATCAGGTTCCGCTGCAGCAGTAACCCAACACTGGAGGGGCCCGGCACAGATTGGGGAGAGTACGGCTCCTGGAGCCAGGAATGCCACGATGGCGGAATCTGTGGCATCGAGACCAAGATGGAGGAATACCAATATGGCCTGGATGACTCCACCCTCAACGATGTGCGTTTTCATTGCTGTACCGACTCTCAGCAGGTAACTAAAGGTTAAATTCTTAGGTTAAAAATAATTTGTTTTCTTAAAGATTTACATTACATGTGTTTGTGTGAAAATGGCTTATTCAAGCATGTGAGAACAAATTTATTCCAGACATAAAATTACCTTAGACTGTCACCAAAACTGGTAACCATAAACTCCGACTCTAACCTATGAGTATATCATAAAGCCCTCGGTCTTCTTGAGTACTTGGGTGTTTTTTCCTCCACAGCTAATCTCACAAAGTTTAATGAAATCTGGAGGATCTAAACTTGTTGTAACGATGCTTCTTGGCAATAAATCCACATCGGAAAACCTGTTTATTTCCCCTGAAATGGTGCCAATATGTGAGGAAAATGCAGTTGTGCTTTGCGCCCATGATAAACTTGCCAGATCGTCCCTACCAATGCCAAACTGCTTATTGACTCTTGTTTGGTGTCGTGTAATGGACACAACCAGGGGCCTCAGTAGCATGTGGAAGAACCACACAACAGCCACAACAGCCTGGCACCTACTCCTGATGCTGGTCACCAGCTTGGTCACACACTGCTGTGCATTGGCATCCCATTCTTCAGCGTTTGTCTCAAATTAGCCCGCGTGATAGTGCTGGTCACTCTGACACGAACAGCACACCCAAACAGGTCATGACTGCATGCAGACCATCCCATCCTCTCCTCCCCCAAATTCTCTGATAAAGCCCGCTCTGTGGGGGCGAGCGCCTTCATCTCAGAAGACAGAGTTCGGCTGTTGGAATCTCATCTCGATATCTTTCTGCATTGAGATTGACTCCAGCGATGACGAGCCTCACTGTCAGCACCTGGAGTACCACAAGCTGAAAACAAGATAAGATTTGAATAAGATTTATTACCAAGAAGCATTGCTACAAAAACCAATAGACCAAACACAAACTTCCTCAATTTTTTGAGCTAAGTTTAAATGCTAAAAGTTGCTAGTAAAAAGCTAAATTTGGCACATATCTGACAGAGAACATGTCTGTATTCCAAAACACAGCAAAAGTGTTTTAAGTGTTTTCAAAATCACAGCCAGCTGAGTGGCTCTGCCTCAGGATTTCTAATTAGCTGAAGAGTTTTTGAGTTTTTGATGACGATTTTATCCAGATGTTTCCATGTGTTGAAGATGGAGGTCAGGCTACTTAAGGAACTTTACCGCCAGATGCTGCTCATGCCTGGAAATCTTCCAATATGCTTCACAAGTCGGTATTAGTAAGAGGAAATAAAATTAGCAGGAACATTTCAGCACTCACTTTCTTGTTTACATGGCTGACTTGCCACTGACTCAATCCACCTGATTCTTTATGGTGGTCTGGAAGGCAAAAAGTAGAGCAGAGAAAAGTCTGCAATTTTTATTCACATTTAGCCTGAATAAAATGCCACTTGCTTTAACACCATGTCTTCACTGATGACAGTTTAGCCTTTGCGTTTCCCTTATCTGGGCCGGTCCCGGCACATGGCTGCTGAGCCCGAGTCTGCTTCTGTTGGAGGATTCTTCCAGTGTCATCGAGCGCTTGCTCTTTGGGTTTTCTCTCTGTGCCTTCACTGCCCAATATTACTCGGCACTATTGTTTTTCCTTGGAAGCAAAAGGTGTGCAAAGATTTGGAGTAAAACCATGAACCTAGAAGTGAAATATTTACATGCCATGCAGCTGGTCGTATATACAAGATGCTTATTACTGCTTTATAAATGTAATATTTACTTATTATATTATTTTTTCACAGTGATTGCCAACTGAGCTGATCCAGTTTGTCTCCAACAGCTAAAACGCAAAGAAGACGAATAAAGCTCATCTGAACTGTGACCTCCTCTGTGATGTTTTCCCAGAAGCTGAAATGTGTCGCGTTGTTTCAGATTGTCAGAAACACAGCCGAGTGTCACCTTCAACATCAAAAACAAAACGATTAAGCCCCACCTCAGATCGAGCCCTCGTTTGAAGGGCCACTTTGTACACTGTGTCATTCGCTCATCGGCACGAGGGCGGCGTGTTTTCACATCCTGTCAAACGAACCCGTGAGCTCACGGTAAAGTCAGAACAAGCATGAGCCGCTGACACAGCCATTTCCTAGAATTCCTGCTGGAACTAAGGTAATTAAGAAATGACAAGAGAGGGGGTATTAATTAATTTACAGTTTAAGGCCTGACAAAGGTTGATAAGACACCGATTGGCACACACAGAAGTAATTTTGCTAATTAATTGGTGAGCAGTTAATCTGCTAACGCTGGGTGTGTGCAGAAGATTGGAGGGGAAACTCGAGGATGTTATCAAACACCGAGGTAATGGTTTTCAGAAGATTCTGCAAGTCGAGGAAAAGTGATTACAGCCTCTCACATAGGCTGCATCTGCAAAGGGCCTCTTGGTCCTGCTAATTAATACAGCGATGCTGACCTCATATCTGAATTCAAAGTTTACTTATTGGAGTTTGATGCTCAGCTACACGTGTTGGTCTGATCAGAAAAGCAGAGAAGCTGGCATCAACAGGACGAGTGTTTGAGCTAAAAAAATATAACTCATCCATCATTTGCTTTTTCCCTTAAATATCTCATAAGTAAAAGCAAATGATACATTTGAGAGTGGAAGGCCTAAGGTGCAAATAGCTTATTTTCTGTGAAGAACACCTTTAATAAACTTTACTGAGCTATCGTGGAGAAAGTCATTACAAACTCTGCACTGTGCAGCCAAACTCGGTTATAAAAACACAATGAAGTGTCAGAATTTATGGAAACTGGAGAGATGAATGTTATAAAGGCTCTAGAAAGCCTGGGCGGACTTTTAGGGAAATGAGTGCAAACGAGTTTTAAAAATGAGCTTATTGATCATTTCCTAACTTGCTGTTTGGAGAAAGCCATATTTACGATAGGTTCTCCAGCCTGAGCAATCATCGAGTCCTAACACTGAATATGGACCTGTGAAAGTCTCAGACCATGGACAGTATAAAAGATGGACCCGCAATGTGGTTTTGGAAGTTAGCATTTTGGCTACCAACCACACAGACACACATATTCATTATAACTGTACAAACTTTTTAGGTTGTCTGCACAACATCAAGTCCTAATAAAAGTCTGAAAATCCCTTTTAAAAGGCTCCAAAACGCACAAACGCCAGGGGGAAGGTTCAGAATATTGACTTGAAGAAGTGGAAGAAAGACCCAGGAGGCTCCGGCCGCCCCCTCAGAGTTGTTCTGAAAAAGCAAATGATCCACAGAGACTCAAAGTGGTTTTGTTGTAAAAATGTTTTTAATGCAGTAAGGCTCAACATTTTAACGTAGGAGTCTGTGGGGCCTCAGATGGCTCCTAGAGGAGCTGCAGTTTCACAGCATGGCTTCAGGTTTTGTGGCACTTGGAGAAAACATCACAGTCAGGGTCAGCCGCAAAAACCACACGATTAGGTTACAGTTTTGGTTGAAAGAGATGATGTTCATTGTCATTGTTACAATAATAAACATGCAAACAAAGTTATGTAACTTCAAAAGGAAAAGAAATGGTCTTTAAACACCATCTGCGCTTGATTTTGAGGTCTCTTTTTAATATTTAAAGTTGAAAATTTTTTTTTTGCTCAAATCTTGAGAAAATCAAGTCAGAATATTGTCCACAGCTGTCCTTTCCCACATGCAGTGCTTTAGATGTGTTCTCAATAGGGTAAATACTGAGTATGGGTAATACAAAAGTGCTGCATGGGTAGAGTCTGCAGGGGGCAGCACAAGTGCTCGATTCTCCCATTGGGCTCAACTGGACATCAGGCAGACCTTGTACCAGGGAGCTGGCAGGCTAAAGACAATTTAATATTTGTTCCGACTCGAACGGCCAGTCACATGCTGACCGGCACCTCTGCTGGGTAATATCTGAAAAGTCCAGTGCTGCAGAGTGTAAAATGCCTTTGGTTACATACATCATGCTTAAGTGTCCATTTAGGCATATTTAAAGGTCCAGCGTGGCCATTATATTTTTATACACATTACTGCAGTGTTGCAACCCTTCTCAGACTTTTTTTCTCTCCTTTATAAACATTGTGAGGTGAGGTTGTGGTGGAACCCTCCTCTCTCTTTCATAAATTAAAGATTAAATGTCAGACAGTGGATTTCTATTAATCACGTAATATTAGCTTATTAATCATTTAATAAACCAGCAAAGCCATTAGGAGCCATGCAGTCTATTTCCAATCTTATTTCTCTTTGCATCAGGCCTCAGGTAGTCACTAGATGGCACTGCTGCACTAAAAGGGATTTTAACCCACATCTCACCTGTAACAGCGAGTTACAGTATAAACATTATGCTCTGATTTTATGCACAGAGTGCAGTGAGTTCTAGATCAGTCAGTGTAAAGCTGAAAACATGGCAGAGCTGTACAGCTTCACTCCGGAGACCGCCTGAGAACAGAGACCTGGAGTCTGCGCTGGATCAGCCTCGACCCCTGCCTGTAACACTGGTACAGCATCTTATACCATGTGCATGAAAACAACATTTTTTTGAAGCCACAAAGGAACTTCATTATTCAAAAACGTGCTACCCTCAGCAAACTGTTGGATAGCATTACCTCTGAGCCCTAGAGTGTAACCTTGTGGATGTAGAGCCCTGGGGTCACAAGTTTAATATACAAACCACAGGCTCGATGTGTTTCTTGCCATCTTAGTGGCTCTCCAGTGGGTCCCCAATCTGCCTCAAGAGCCATTAACGCCTCCTGCAGTGAGGAGAATGGATATGGTGTTTTGGTTGAAGGCAAAGCCTTCCTCTTAATGACCTTCCTCTCCCCTGGGCTCTCGGCTCATGACTTATAGATCACACTGGCTGTGTTGAATCAACTGTAACTATAGTTCGGCTCAGAAACACCGTAGGGTTATTATAATATGTGTTGGTTTGGGATTTTATGGGATATTGTGATGCATGAGGGACAGTTTTCAGCCTGAATTGGGTTGTTTTGATATAAGAACAAGACAAGTGGTATTTTTGTGGTGTTAGTGTGTAATAACTATCAAATTGATGTATTCTATGGCTTCACACAATAATGAAGGTAATAACCAGATGGAGCAGATGTTTAAAAACGATCTTTCCACGTAGCAAAAATGTTAATTTGAGCCTGTAATTCCCTGCTGCATTATGCTTCTTTCAACATTTTCTTCGTGTTCAGTGGGCTGAAGTTGTTATTTCATCTTTCTGTAGTCCTCCAAGGATGAAGTGTCCTTGTGCAGAGCTAGAACTCAGTGTTCTGAATAACCTTTTTTTCTGGGTTCTGACATGGAGCGCTTTATGAAGGACAGTCATTGTGTTTTATGACTCTACAGGGTTTGCATGGATGGCTGGAAGGCTCAAATTCTTTTCTGCTGCGTGTTCCCTTTAAAGCCATTTACAAGTACATGTCTATTTGCAACAAATGTGACTTTGCTACGTATGAGCATCCTCATGTTAGAGGAGTCGTTTGAAAGCGTGACAGATATCAAACTCCCATTTTTAACATTCTGCCGGAATATTTTGTGGTCAAATATATTTTCTCAGATTTGTAGCAACGATTTTACAGGAGGGAGAATTTACATTATTACACTGAATGACTAAAGTGATATTGGAGACATTAATAAGAGACAGACATGGCACTCAAAGAATCCCTAACAGAAGCTGAAGAATTCAGTCATGGTGTGCAGTGGTTAGCAGCAAAAAGTGTCCTGGGTTCAAATGCAGTGTGGTGTTTCCATGTGGGTTCTTGATGGGTACTCTGGCTTCCTCATGCAGTCCACAGACTTGTGATTTTAAACCCAAAGGTGGGAATGTGAGTGTGAATGACTGTCTCTCTCTCGCTCTCTCTCTGTATTAGCCCTGTGATAGACTGTGGCACCCTGGGTCATGGTGTAGAGGCGCCTCCCTAGAACCCAGAACTGGAAAAGTGGTTAAGAAAACAGATGAATTAAATAATTTAGTTGTACTTTAATCCCACGAAAGAGCCAATCATCAGGTGATGAAACAGGTAAGCTCCCACGCGCCGGGACTTGCAATTTCAAAGGAGGGGGGGCATGCAAGAACTTCCAGAATGCATTTAGATCGTTTAGCCGGCTGATAGCAGTCACTGTGGAACACCACACCTTTCTGCTTTACACAGTTGTGGAAGATGCATGTTTTAGCAGAATGCTGGCCATTTTTGGGCAATATTGGCTTTCCCACAAAAAGCCCACTGGTTTAGTTTTATTTCATATGTCAAGTAAAACTAAACAATGCTGTGAATACAGGATTGAATGCATATCAATGCTGCATTCACAAAGACTACGATATAATTTGGGCTTTTTATGGAAGCTTGTTTCTGCCACTGATTTTTTTTCTTTTCCTTTTTTTTGATATCCTTAAGTCAGAATTTTTTTTCTCAAAATCTCAACATAACTTGAAATGATTTTCTCAATTTTGAGTTATTTTCTCAGAAATTTGAATTAGTAAGTCAAACTTTTGAGACAATAACTCAAATGTTTAACTTATGGATTTTCTGTATAATGCAGTTAACAGGATGCTCAAGCTCACGTTTGAGGTTGATGACA
>VUQJ01044661.1:0-17612 GCA_015108635.1 Andinoacara biseriatus | reverse complement strand
ATCAATGCAAATCTCCTCTCCCTGTCAAAGGCCTGGTCACACCAGGGAAGAGCACAAAAAATCCTAATTTTTTATTTTAAAAGGTTAGCAACACAGCAGCAGCGAGCTGTCGGTGAGCTGCTGTACACAGAAGGCTAAATGCTAACACACTAGCACTAAGTTACATTAGCTAACTCAGCTTTTAAGCATCAGGGTCGTTTACTCCGTGTTATTTTGCTCTCAGCATTTTAAACCATCACTGAGAGTGTTAAAATAGCTCCCAAGCTAGCAGCCACGCTAAATATAATCTAGACTGGCGGCTAACAGGAAAATAAGTTCATTTGGTTTATTCAAAAGATGTATTTGTATTATGAATTCCTTCACTAAAACCATCTACAAACCATTACATTTATCCAGAGCAGCTGCTGGCAGACAGATGAATTAAAGTGAATTTAGAAGGCTGTAAATAACTTTAAAGAACATCTTCAACAGCGACTCCTCTGTTTTTGATCTCACTCTGAACAATTTTACCAACAGCTGCACCCCTCGCAGAGGATAAAGTCAAGAAGAATTGCTTTTTGATTATTATTTTAAATGCTGGGTGACCAGGCCTTCACACGTTTGCTTCATTCTGCGCCCGCTCTGATTTTGGCATCATTCTCAGTGACTACCCCACACCAGCATTTCCTGCATTGGATGTATACATTCAGTGTGTGTGGCGTTAAATGAAGTTCTTTCTGAGCTACACTGAGTCAGGCTGGGGGGCGTCTCATCAATGAGAGATGGGGGGGTTTGGAGAATGCTGCAGCGATGGGGAGCAAAGCCCCAATAATTTGGATTAGGGACGACACCGTGAACCAGTTCTGAGAATGGGGACTCTGAGAGGTAGGGTGGGGATTAAACTTCTGGGGCTACCCTTGAGTCTCCTCTGGGCTTTGACGTGTGGCCTCCATGTGTACTGATTCTTCTATTTTGCATCTGACTGCATCATCGTCACCCTCATCTTTCTCGTCATCCGTCTCTACCCCATTTTCTATCAGAACTTCAACTTCTGCTCTGCCCTCATCCTCCTTCTCTTTGGTCTTGCTCTCGACGGTTGCAGCGGTTTCCATCACCTCCTCTCCATTCGCGTCTGATCCCTCTCCATCCAGTGCTTCTTCTTCAGTGCCATTTTCCATTCCTTTGTCTCTTGTCGCTGCTCCTCCATCTTTCTTTGTGACAGTCTCTATGCTGATTTCAATACCATCATCAATTTTTCCATCTTCCTCACACCTTCCCTCGCTCTCTGTCACTGCCTCACTTTCTCTTTCTGTCTCTCCCTCTGCTGCAGTCACCTTTTCATCCCTGCTCTTGTCTTCGTCCTTCCCAGCCTTCTCTCTGTTGTCAAGAGTCTTGGGATCTTCTGCATCCTTCTCGACTTTTGTTTTCTTTTTCTTCTTATTCTTTGCGGTGTCTTTGACGTAGTTCTTGCCGGATTTGCTTCGGGGCTTGAAGATTAATTTCTGAAACATTTACATTAGTATGTTAGTGGAATGCATTGTAACTCTGCAAGTGTGCTCTTGGCCACACAGCAGTGCAGGCAGACTTAATTAAGAATGGATCACAGTAGATCTAATATAGCACGGGGATAACTAGCTAATGCAGACAAGTCTCATTGATGCAGAGAAGGAAATTGAGGCCATTGTGAGGAGAATTATTGGTGGCCTTGAGGCCTTAAGACTGACCAAACAAACAGGCAAAAATTGAATGCAATATGTACTCAATTACTTGAACAACTTCTGAAGGGTTCAGACACTGCAGGGATAGAGATAAACTGCAAAGAAAAAGCCAGAAAAATCTTGTTAACGCTGGCAATTCCCCGACTCTTGGAGCCTGTTAAATTTGTTGTTGTGATGGTGGTTTAAATTCGGGTCACAGGAAGCATCAACATAGATTCATTCCACTGCAGACAAAGGTTAGCTTTAGAGGTTATCGCTGTTATTTAGGGTAGCCAAGAAAGAATTATAAGCCTCGTTCCCCCAAAGCAACACATTTGTCTGCTGCTAGAGAGCTCCTCGTGTTGGTTCACATTTATCCAGCGCTGTGTGTTGGCCACTTAAAACAAAAACAGCTGTGGAATTGGAGGTGGCGAAAGGGGATGTTGACCTTGGATGTGTGGCGAGGTGACAGAATGGCTGGTGGGAGATCTCATGATATCCAAAAGATACAGAGAGGAATGTGAGGTCACGTACCTTTGATTCCCTCCTCTTTCGGCCTAAGACGGGTCTCTGCAGGAAAACAATCTGCTTGGTGGACAGACTTCCATCACTAAAGGACAAAGAGAGGAGAGAAGAGGAGAGTTCATCAAGAAAAAGGTCCTGAGCTCATTTCATCCAAATTATTTTTAGGGATATGAGACAGTATTTTTATATTACAGTGTTTTGTTTGTTTGTTTGTTTTTTTGGGGGGGGGTCTGTCAAGCCAGTCAAATAACTGCTGGCCACTGCTCATGCTTCACACTCTTATCTGACAGTTTAAGGATAGAGGCTCACATCAGTAGACCAACCGCTTTGCTGCTGTCGCCATTTCTCCCTTTTACCTCTGAAACAAGCAGGAGGAACGGATCACATGTGCAGACGGCCGCCTTTCTGCAACTCGTGCGCATGTTCTGCTGCTCCAAACAAGCATTTCTTCTCCATTTCTGTATTCCCCCGACATAATCCTTCCTCCCATGCACATGTCTCACTCCGGTGTTCTGAGAAGGATAATCTGCACAAGTACTCGCAGAGTACTGACAGATTAATCGTGGCAGGAAATGCAGATTTGTTTCTGAGTAGGCCTCCTGTCTCTCACGTTCACTCTTTAGTCTGCTCATATTTGTCATGCACAGCCCTTTTCTCAGCCCATTGTGCTCTCCGTAAATAGCTGCCCACTCAGTTCTGACTCTTATCTCATGTGACAGCCTGTTTTGTGACAGTTTTATTGTTTGTTTCTGTGTTATTCTATCCATTTTCTCCTGCTATTATTGGACATGGCTTAAAAGGAGATGTGTCCTGTGATACTATCTGCTGCGGGCTCAATAACACGTGCACATAAAAGTCGGATGCTTTCTAAAGTTAAGCTGTCTGCTCAACTTTGCAGTTGAAGAACGGTGGCAGGTTTATGATCACTGCAGAACCCTAGAAGCCTACTACAAATCTTCCGCTTCCCAACATCAAATAGACTCGAGACTCCGTCGGCAGAAAGCTTACTATCTAAACCATCCAAAGCCCACCACAACCTCTTTTTTCCATTACCTCCTTCCTTCCACCATTTATACATAAGCTATTTTCTAAGCTGTCAAAAATGCTGGATGGCTTACTGGTGAATCAAAGCTGAAAACTAGCCAGAGCTTCCAGCAAAAAGCCCCGGCCCATTAAGGCAGCAAGGAGCGGATGGCTTAGAAAATCACAGGCCTTTACCGAACCGAGTTCTGGCTGTCAGTGTCAGCTGCACCATTAAAACGTGAAGCTGTACAGAACAGCGAGAGCCTGCGAATGTACCTGTTGGTGGCTTCATCTGCGAGGGGAAAAGAACCACTACAGAACTCAGCTGGAAGCTGCCACTTAAAATCAAAAAACAAACACCAACAGATAAAAAAAACTGACACGCGAAATGCAAATTTTTCTGCCACAAAACTAACACGCTGCGGAAGTCAAGTGTATGATGATAACTGCGAAGCTTTTAATAAATTTAGACACCCGCAATAATGAACAAATTTGTCCGAACCTTCGTTTTATTCCCTCGTTGTTTATTGTCCCCCAAGTTAATGCAGAGAAATTCACATTCACTGTAGTTAATGGCTCTAAAATGTAATTACCATCTGCATTAATTGAATGTGGAGAACATGAACGCATGCTCTGAGACAACCACATGAATTAATGTTGTGTGGAGAAGCCGCTGAGCACCAGTTAGCATTAATTTCAGACGCTGCTGAGATCGGTGACACTTATCTGAACCCTCCAGATGAAGTGCAGCCTGGAAACCCCGAGACTACGCCAAGCATGCATTTGCAAATTTTGTATTTAAAAATGGAGGAGTCAACAGCACGAAAACAAGTGTAATGACTATTGCTAATCTGAAATAGATCATCAACCATTATTTTGGAGCGCAAAATGTTTTTCGGGCAGGGAGAGAAATGAGCTCCGTCTTATAATGTATCTAGGCCGACTGATTAATTAGCCATGTTGTGCTGCTGTGTTGTGGTATTTTGAAAGAGAGGAGAGAGGGGGCCGTAGGAGAAAAAAAAAGATAAAAATATAGAGGTAATTAATCAGCTATGCAGTGTAACAACAGCAAACATGACCAGCTGGGGTGGGGGCAGCGCAAACAATCGGTCAATGCACTGATGGAATTACTGCATGCATCAAAGTACTCGGCTTCACATTATTCAAGCTGGTCTTAAAACAATGCTTCATGAAAAGAATTACTGGCAGCTGAAGTCATTCCTCAGGCACGTACTGGTGCCCGTGTTGGTTGCAAAGACATCTAAAGTGATTTTCCTGTAAGTTCTTGTTCTGCATTAAGTTGCTTTCTAAATTTAAACAGGTGCATAAATGATGTGTCAGCAATCTGAGTTTGAAAAAACAAGATGGGACGATCTAAAGTTAAAGTCTGTATGTCTGTCAGTTTGTCAAAGGCGATGACAGACAGAGATAGTTTGGACTAAAACCTATGCCGGTTTTACCCGAGATGCTGCTCAGCTGGCTGTGACGGGCCTAAATCCAGATCCTACCTGTCCCTCTGTGATTTAGCCACTTAATCCCATTTCATGAGACACTTTTTGCTGTCCCTGCATCTGGACATACGTGCATGGCTAATGACCCAAAACGTCAGCTTTAGCTTTTTATGCTGTACCACGAGAGACCACATCAGCAAGGCCACATCCAACACTCTTAATACATCCATGCTGAAAGCAGAGGCGCTGTGGTCAGGCGAGTATTACAGGGTATTTTGGGGCTGCAAATACTGTGAATATCAAGCTTTTTCTGGCACATTGTGTATTTGATATGTAAACATTTGAAGCTTTTTGTGTATCACAAGTGACAAAGAAGGTATAGACACAGTGATACCAAGACATTCATCGAATGAAGTCTTACGCATACGCTATTTTAAAACATCAGACTATCCTACACCTCGTATTCCTTCATTTTGGAGAACTTTACAGGAGGAGAACCTGCAACGCTACAAGTGCTGCTGACTGCGGTGTTAACCAGAAGGTTCTTTAGGGGTCGCCACAGTGGATCATCTGCCTCCATCTCACCCTATCCCTAGCATCCACTTCTGTTATATCGCTGCATGTCCTCCTTCACTACATCCATGAATCTTCTCTGTGGCCTTCGTCTTTTCCCTCCTGCCTGTCAGCTCCATATTCAACATCCTTTGTCTAATATCCACTATCCCTCCTCTGCAGATGTCCAAAGCGTCTCAGCCTTTAACTTTGTCTCAACCTGAGCTGATGTATTCATTACTAACTGTCCATCCTGGTCTGTCTCCTGTCTTTTTGTCAGTGCTGCCATCTCTGAACCGTACATCATCACTGCCATCACGTAAGTCTTCCCTTTCGCTCTTGCTCTTGCCTTTCTGTAACCAGTCACCCCCCCACCCTGCCTGCACCCTCGTCTTCACCTCTCGTGCACTGTCTGTTGCTTTGCATGGTTGCCCCCAGGTATTTAAACTCGTCCACATTCACTCCCTCTGTACTGTTACACCTACTCTCTCTTCCACCTGCTCCCTACTCTCACTGCAGGCCACAATGCTGTCTGTGAACATCAAAGTTCATGGTTAAATAATCACAATGACATAAAGTCTCATCCGTGCATCTGTACATGTCACATTTGTTGCACACAAACTAAAAATTGTGCCACAACAATCTTTAAAAATATAAATGCACGACATCCCTGACTGAAACATCCAAGAATTTGAATGGCACAAACTATCATCTGCATGTTCTGGAACAAACTCTGTTTTGAAGTGTGACTGAGAGCACGCAAGGCCTCTGACCGTAAGCGGATGTTCGCTCATATAGCAGCGATGGGCGATGAGTCAGCACAGGCTTAGATGAGGAACCGTTACATTTCTATGAAGAGATTTTCCATCAACAGTCAGAGAGCTGCAGCTACTCAGAGCTCAGCCTACATTAGCAGAGATTTAGGTCAATTCCTGCCAGAGCTGTCATATTTCTTTGTACAATAACTTGTGCATATTATATTTAATACCATGTGCCAGCTTTCACAGGAATCTAGCATATAACTACAAGTTTATAACTTTAGATTTTTCCATTTCACTTTTCTTGCAGATCTTTGGTGAACATCTTCCCCGTGAGACATCACGCTTCTGCTTTTGCTACCCAGCAAAATGGACATTATTACATTATGATCACATTCACCCAAACTGTTGAGGCTGTGACATCAAAATGCAGCATGCTTCTTAATATATGAATAATAATAATAATGTAACAATCAATCTGTAAATGTAATTTACCACTCAAAACTGTCCTTTTGTATAGTTATTAATATTTTAACTTTTCATACTGAGGTATGAATTTCCTGATATTTCTGTCTTTTCCCATAAGTAAACCATGAAAAATATTTTTACTGTAACTTTTATTTGTTTTACATACACTTCATACAGAACCATGTAATCCTTCAATAAGTGTGAACACAGAGAGAACCTGATGCTGGATGTATACTAAATGCTAAAAATAGCATTTATTAGGTTACAATAGGTCAGGTTATGACCTTTTTAGGTTATACTAGGTTATATTACACACAGCTGTAGGCATTAACCTTTTGGAACACACTGAAATCATGCTGGATGCAGCTCTGAAGTTTCACACTTAAAAAGCAACATTTAGGATTATAGTTGCAGTTGCTGCAGTTCCTCCTGACCACCAACAGAGGTCATTAGAGGTCACAGATTGCTCGATACCCCTTTAATAATCACATGAAGGCGATTACCTATTGGTCTTGATTACAGGAGTTGGCAGCACACAGGTGAGCCTCCATCCGTATGTGGCCAGAGACTGAAGTAGAGGGACGTAATCAGCCTTCACCTGCAAACCCTGTGAAGAAAACAAGACGTCCATTACGACCTACAATCAACCCAAACGACTGTAATGTATCTAATCCTGAACCGTTTTCCTTCCAACGCAGCACAACCAAACACATTACATTCCAGAGGGCAACTGTGACTGCAGCTGTGAAGCATCAAGGTATGAAATGCAATCAAGAGCTGTCAGCATTGCTTAGAAACTCAAGTCTCATTTATAAAAGCTCCCTCCCTCTCAGATGTGACACATTAAATCGAATGTACGTCTAAGAGGTGGTTTTCAGCAGCAGCAAAGAACAAAAACTGAGACATAAATCAAGTGCTACAGAATCTCCCTGGCTGCCATGAGTCAACATGGCAACCATCTCTATTCATGACAGGTATTTGTCAGCACTGCAAGTCCTTGAGCAAACACACTGCTCATATGAAACTGCTCGCTTTGTGAAAACATTTTAATGTTGAGCTATTAAAATATACTTAAATGAGCCATAGCCATGTTGTCTCAGTGATGGATCTAAATCAAACACATGAGCTTATTTAGGCTCAGGGGGCACAAAGAATCATTCAGACGGAAATGCACATAGATTACTTAACGCGGGCTGAAAACACACACGCGTGCACGCGCACGCACAAACTCATAAACACACTCAGTTCTGAGAGGAAGAGCGTGTGCGGTTTGCCATCGTGCCATGTTACACATTTTCTAAAAATGAAAAAAAAAAACCGCAACGCGTGTCAGACAAATTTTTTACACCTTCAGCAGCATTTGCATGCGAGCACGCACACCGACAAATTTACTACTTATTTTAAGACCTCAAAGGAAGGCTCCATCTTCTCCAGGACTCCTAAAGTTGGGGACTACGCATAATTAAGATCATTTAAGAGGCAAGAATAAAATAAAAGAGCGTTCAAGCCGTTGTGCTTCATCGGTTCCAGACCGTTACGCTCTGTGGCGCGGTGTGAGGTCTGATATGAGTCGAGGAGGCAGTGAAGATGAACAAAGTGCACCACAGAACTTCACAGGGTCTATTCATAGTGCAATGATCAACTGTGCAAGAGACCTGAGAATATTTCACACCTACACATACGACATTAGATGTCACGGTAATGAGAAAGATGATCCTCTTCTCTATTTAAAGCTGCACCAGCAAAAATTTTCCCTCAGCCTCCGTCACAGAGAGGCTGTGCTGGATGAGTGTCCCTTTTTTTACTGAATGAGCTCAAAGCCACAAATACAGGCTGGTAAATCAAAGCTCCACAGTCAGACACAAAACCCTGCAGACCATCAGCTTTTTAAAAATTCTTCTTTTGTTTGGTAATAATACAATAACAAATCAATCACCCCTGCTAATGACGTATTGATGAGCACAATGCAGACGGCCTATTTCACTCCTGCTTTGAAGCTGGGACTGTATATAGTTGTTCACTGTAACTTTACTGGTGATAGTAAAAAAAAAAAAAAGCTGGCAGTCTGGAGAACAAAAGTAAAGCTGCAATTTCTGGGTTTTGCTCCATATTTAAGAAAATCTTATTTGAAATCTGAGAGACATCTGTGGCCGAGATAAATATTGAAAACACAGTCTTGGAACAAAACTTTTACCACACTTATTCAGCCTTTTTTTTTTTCGTAGAGAGTGAAGCGTGTACACGTTTAAAAAGCAGAGATTACACCATAAACTGTATATAAATGTAAATATTTAAGATGTAAAGGCATTAGTGAAGTCCCACTGTGAACCCCTCAAGATTAGCATTTTAGCAACTTAGTGTCTTGTATGATGCGTCAACCACAAAATTTGTTGTATTTTTGGGAGCCACAGGGTGGCGCTGGGGTGTGGCTTAGAGCTCGGTTGCAGGGGAGGGGTGGGGTGGCCGGTTCAGGGTGCAGCCTCAGGTGAGGTTGGTGAGTCAGCTGACTGCCCTGAGGACAACAATGGGCTTTTCTTTTCTACACAGTAGGGGCTGGAGAGGAGAAAGGAAAGGACGTGGAGCACGAGCGGGCGGAAAAATCCAGCTCCACGGAAAAACCGCGAGGTGTAAAAGAAAAGAGAATAAAGCCTGAAGTGTCTGTGAAGTGTGTCGGGACCAAGTCCGGACTTTCTGTCACACAAAGTTAACAAAATGAACATCATGTTAGATTCACTGAGACCTGAAAGTGTTGCTGAGGCCACAGACGAGGGAGCTGGTGGGTCGGTTTCTCCACAGATTTAAACCAGAGGAGTCTCCCCCTGCTGGCCTTTAGGAAGAATGCAGGTCTAAGGTACTTACACATTGGCTTTATTTTTCAGACCCAGAAGTTACATCCATCTTATTTTACAGTCTGTGATTACAATTACAGAGTTGATAAAATGAGTTTGAAGTAATCTTTAATGAAAGTAATCATTTTAGTGACTCATTAGCTCTTCTGCTCTTAAGAAAGAATATCTCAGGATATACAGAATATATCCTGAGATATTCTCTCATGCTTAATTGTCCTGGTTTGTTTCTGTTGTTTATTCACATTTTGTTGTGTGTTCTGAATTATTTCTCCTGTCATTTCAGACCTGTCACTTCCACACTGTCTGTTCACCTTCCCTCATTACTCCCTGCATCTATACCAACAACACTTCCCTCCTTTGTCTTTATGCACTTTTTTTTTTACTTTTTGCTTGTACCTTTATTTTTATCCCGCCTGTTTTTTGCCGTGCTTTTGGGTCTATTTCTCTGAGCTGTGACATTCAGTGGTATAAGTCATATAATATTAAGTCATATAATGCTGTAACGCACATTTCTCTATATAATTGTGATTATGCACATTAAACTCAGCCAATATTTATCAAACAATGAGGTCAGGGTAAGTAAAAGTAATCTCTAAATGAGCAGGCTTTAGATGTTTGGTTTCAGGATCACTTTGCTGACACACCAAATTATTCTTGGATAATCAGACACACACATATTAATAAGAAAAGCAACCATGAGAATGATGAATGGACTGGTATTTACCTTCTGCTTGTCTAAGCACTCAAAGTGCTTTTTACCACGATGCACATTCGTACCCAGCTTCACGCAGCGCTTTATTCTTTCAAGCTATGCTGTGGATGCTTCGGGAGATCAGGGTCTTTCCGAAGGACACTTCGGAATGCGCACTGGAAGAGCCGGGGTCCGAACTAGTAATCTAGATGACCCACTATACTTCCTGAGTCACATCCTTCACTGTGAACAACCACTACTACCCAAACCACTACTATTAGTACTAACACAACTGCTACTGCTGAACTGCGATCATTTGACTTGCTTTTATGGACAGCATTTGTCTTAATGCACATTGTATATAACTAAATATACTCAGCTCGAGTGCTTCTATAGTTTATTGCTTTGCTACTTTAAATGTCTCTACTCCCACCGTCTCGACTAAAACAATCTGTGTATATAACTTCAGCTGATTAATTATAATTCCACATCTAGATACGTCTTGCATAATTTAAATAACTGCTACCACTGTATTACTACTACCGTCTGCTGACTGCTGCTGGATCTCGTGGTAATCATACAAAAGAATGAGAGCGTCGCTGACAATGAGACTGATTAGCATGCAGTCCTCATTGTTTTCTGTTCAGACAGACTTCGAGCAAAAACACTTAAACCCATCCCGTCGTGCAACTCGACATTTTTCTTCCAGATTCTCATTGATCAGAGTGAAACAACACGCACAAACAGACCTTAAAGCAGTTACACATCAAGTTGTAGGTTATAAAGAGCTAATCGTTCAGATACAAGACACTTCTCCAGACATTATTTACACAAGCATTACTTTATAAGTTCCCGCAGGGAGCGGCGCATCTACATTTTTCGGTGGTTTACGTTGGACCCACTCCCAGAAACAGGCTCTCTTTTCAAAGCTTGCCCAGAAAGTAAATTGAGAAATAATTTTTCTGTAATGGCTTGCTGTTCTTTGGAGTGGCTGAAAGTTAATCACAGTCCCTGGAGTGTGGCTCTTGCTCTCCCTGACTTATTATGCAGGACCACCTCACTGCATCAGCGCTCCAGCACCAACCTGTAAAGCTAAAAAAACAAAAAAACAAAGCAATCACATCGCCATCTTTGCCTTCGATGTTATCTGAGTGTGACTATAAAGAAGGGCCACACAGTAAGAGGACAGAGAAGAAGTACTTTAACTGCCGCAGTCAAAGCTCCTTTAAATTAAATCCAGTTTTTTCCCCCCAAAGATCCCCCTTCTTACAGTTAAAAACATTTATACCTTAGCCCGGCTTCCTTGTTAAAGGGCATCTTAGCAGGAAGGAATGCCTCTCTATCCCCGCTAAAGCAAACTTCAAAAACTGATGCTATAGTTTCATCACCTCCCCTCTGCCATTTAGAGACAAGGCATGGAGATATATCACCCAGTGAACATAAAGTTTGCTTTCCGGCCTGCAGCAGAGGAGACTCTGTGAGTCAGCACTCCAAAAACACAGATCTGCTGTTTTACTTTAAACCTCCAACTCGGAACAAGATTTAACGAACCATAATTCTGTTTTTCTCCGTCTCTGACAATATTTTGAAGGCTATCGAGGTCAACAGGTTCGCAGACTCAGTCCAGTAATAATGAAGCAAATACCATTTAATAAAAGGATGTTCAGATTCTGCTGCTCCTGATTGGTTTACTCAACCTGGAGTGTTGTCACAGCAACAGAAGATTCAGCATCCACTTTTTAAAGCCCCGCAACAACCTTTTCTGAGTGTCGCCAGCACTCATCGTAAAGCATCTGAAATATTTCATATTTCTGCTGTTTTATAAACATTTTCCTCAGTGTTACAACACAAAATATCAGCTTATTAAGCGCTATTTATACATGCCTCTCATGTCCAATTTATCAGCTAGCTAATGAAGCTAACAATGCTTCTCCAGTAGAGGCGAGGGGTCTTCAAAGACCCATTCACGCTAACAAAACATGCACGTTGTGTCTAATGCGTTATCTTTGAGACAACAGAAAGTGTGATATGATTATGACGTCACATCTCCAGTGCATTTTCAGGTGCCACTTAATGCTGTTTGGTCAGATAACAAACAAAGTGTCTTTTGGCATTGGTGCCTTGAGGCTCCAGTTGGGGCCCCATTGACTGCTGAGAGATAAAATCATCCTCAGGAGGCTGGGAGTGTGCTATGAGCTGCAGATACCATGCTTCGTGTCCTATTTAAACATTATTTACTTGGTTAGGGTGCCATGCTCTGAAGGTTTTTGAGTTTTGGATTCTGGTTTAATACTGTGAAGTTTTGGGCTCCCGTTTGGATTTCTTTGTTATTCTCGTAGATTGTGTTATTTCTAGTGAATCTGTGATATGTGTTTCTATTTTATGGTAATTCTAGTGTTGACTTTCAGCTTGGCCATCCTGAGTTTTTCATGTCTCTGAGTCTTCTTGCCTCTGTGATTAGTAATTGTTTTTTGTTTACTTCCTGCTTCATAATTTCCTCCTCCCTATCTGATTGTCTTGATCAACTTCACTTGTGTCTCATTTCCCTCCTGTTTCTAATTTCCCCCAATTAGGCCCAAGTGTATATATAGTCCTGCCCACCTCTTTGTCTTTGTTGTATTGTCAGTTATGTTCTTGGTAGCATGCCTTGTTTAGTCTCTGCTCATCAAATTTTTTCCAATCGTGCGTCAACAAATCTTCACTTTACACATTAACCGTGTTTAGGCACTAAAATCTGTTATGGAAATACAGTTCACCCCATCACACGAGAAACCCTTGGAATGAAAAAACTGATTGAGTTGGTAGTGACAGCCCTGTCTCAGTAATGCCACAACCTGATGCACCACACAGGGTGTAACTAAGACACACTTGTGGCTTTGAGAAAATGCTTATTTTACTCAAAGCTTCACAGAGTGCATGTCTCTTGCATTTAGAGTATTTAGATTTAAAGGTTTTGGAAAAAAAATCTAAAAAGTCTAAGAGTATAAATAGTCAGAACTGGTTATATGGTTATGAAGGGACCTTTGGAAAATGTTCTCTGCATTAAAGCAAACTCCCAGCATGACAGATCTCACCACGGGATGCTTTTTAATAACTGCTGTGATGTTTGGGGTTTGACCACTTGTTATTAAGATGTTCAAATTTGGTTTGTTTGTTTCAAATTCTTTATCTTAGTGTAAAAGCTGACATCACTTTTAAAGTCCCTAATGGTAATATTCTGTATTACCAATATCAAGTAAACTTGTGACCGTGCCACACAGTCTACAGCAATAGCGGGTAAACGGCATACATTTATAATTAACTATTTGATTTTATTAGCCATTACTCTATTGTAGTCATTTATGTGTATTTATCTTTATCATTTTATTTATTCTTTTCCTCCCTCGTCCCTCAGGGAGCCCTTCCCGAGCTTAAAACTGGATTACAGCAACAATAATAAAGCTTACAGAGTGCTTTCAATCTTTGGCTTTTACAAGGCATTAGCCTGCGTTTGAGTCAAGACTAGGCAATGTAACCTGATAACACATGATGAGGTGGCTGGGAAAACAAAGGATCAGCTGTTGGAGATGTTACTGTTCATCGTGTGTCCGTGAAGGCTTTTATGCACGTTAGCAGGAGGGAATGAAAATATGGCCATATGATGGTTGGAGTCTAAGATCAGGAAAGTCATCAGCTTTAAAGCAGCAGCTTTAATTATTTTGTGTTATAGAAGAGAAGTGTTTCTGTCTGTACCACTGTTTGCTGCTTTGTTAGCTGGTTACACAAAGATTATACAAAGTTTATACTCTTTCAACCACATCACCTGGAAACGAACAAGCAATAAAGGCAATCACAGTTCTGTATCACGTGGACCTCAATTTTGACTTAAGTTTTTCTCAGAAACTCACAATATAAAACACATGCACATAATAGTGGTAATTTCAGATACACCTTTTAGCGTGACACCTATTTTCCTCTAACTCATTTTCCCATTCTCATCACCCCCACATGGTGGCAGTGGTGAGAGACAGATCCCTTAGTCCACCATTACAAGGGAAAATCCTACACTTAAAGATTTTAGAATAAAATTATCAGTGAAAAATGCCTGTATATAAAATGTCTGGTTGATGTGGAGCCACTTTATACAGTTATGGTTCAGTTAGGGACAGTACAGTCAACAGAGTTCCATCTGCAGTGTTTGGCAGCATGTCTCAGTTCTGGGACCATCCTTCCACACCTCCCTGCCCTTCCTGTAACAAGTCCCTCAGCACAGGCATCGATAACAACAGATATAACATGGATCAAATCAGAAATGGTCAGAAATAGAATAGTTGGGGCTGCGATGGGTAGCAAAGTGGCTTGCAGATGCACAGCAACATGCTAACACGGCTTAAACAGTGTGATAATGTGCCTAAAGCTGATACTGAACGCTGCAGCTAGAATTAACAAAAAAGGATTGCACACATTAATTCTGTTCTTAAATCTCTGCATTGGCTTCCTGTATCTCAAAGGACAGATTTTTAAAATACTCGTCTCAAACATTTAAACACTGGAGATCAGCTAAACTGTTTCTTCATTTAAATCAGGGCTAAAACTTTATTAAACAGCAAAAAAAATATATGAAACTATGTGAGAAATTTAGCAAGTAGGTCATTGGTTAGTCTGCAGGAACACATTAAATAAAAATACAAGGGTAGTAGCATAGGATCATATGCACAAGGAAAAGTGCCTGAAATGAAGTACTTGAGTGTATTTAGTGATTCCATAATTTTCTTAGGTACACGTTACTGTTTGTATACCTTATAGAAGCCGCACCCTGTGAGCCCAAAGCTCTCCCTCTGCCCGGCAGCTATCAGCGTCATCGACACATTGCCTGACGGAGCGGGTGCGACCTTTCACTTGCAGGAACAGTGCAAATTACTCTCCTTCTATGTAGGTCAGCCCTTCTCTCACCTCAGTCTGAGGAAATAGAGATATCATGGAGAGGTGATTCACGTTAACGATCGCCTCTCTGCGGCACACGTGCACGCGCAGGCCACGGGCCACAGCGCGCACACACACACTCATACACACAAACCAGATCAGATACTTACATATTGGAAACAAAACACAAGAATAGATATTTAATGAAAATATTTACAAATCTGTCTTTCTAGTGCCATCGAAATAAAGTCCACGGCCACGAGCGGAACAAATAAAATGTGAAATGTAAACTATTGAACTCAGTGGAAATGGATTTTGAGATTCCCAGAAGATAGGAGTGACTGAGCACAGACACAATACGTGTGCGCGTGTTCCTGAGATGTCTTTAAATCGTTTCTTCAAAGATTCCTTACTGCCACGCTGATGCTGTGATGTGGAGCCCTAATCCCATTTTAGACATAATTTAGTTTCTGGAGTCTGTGAAGTGCTGCTCTTCAAAGCCGCGGATGCAAGTGAGTTCTTGGAATGAGTGACAACAATGTTGGTGGTCTTAAGCTCCTTTCACTTCCTTTGACTTTGGACTGCCATTTCTGGAATTTGAAGTTCACTGATAGTCATTTTTAATGTTGTTCTGCAGTGGCAGACACTTTCTCTAACGTCTCCCGGCAGATTTTCTGGTTTGTCTTTAGGGTTAAGAGTTGGTTAGGATCAAGGCGTGCAAAGAGAACATTTTACTTAGTGGCAGTCATGCCATGGTATCCATAGTTTTCAAAAGAAATAGCTGCTTGTAGACGGTATATGTGCTCGTAAAAACAAAACAAAAAACATCTTTAAAAAAAAAAAAAACGTCCTTTGAGCCTTTTAAAATCATACGTCAGACACAGAAAATGGTAAATAGGCTGCACAAATATACTGCCTTTAAACCATAAGGTTCTACACAGTTCTTCAAAATGGGTTCGCCATCTCCCAAACACCTGATTGGCTGCTTCAAGGTGCCGACCTGCAGTGGGGAGTGGCTTGGGGTTCAATCAGGTGTAATTAATGGACAATCTGCGCCACGCTTCCAGACACTTTATCTCACTGTTGTTGGTACAACAGCCTGTTGCTGGGCAGTACTGCCGTTATACGCCTCTCAGAGGTGCTTATTTGTGTGAGTTTGCACTTTACAGAGCCCCGTTTTCAACATCTGGTCACAATGTTGCACCTTAATATAGTGGTACAGAGTTCATCTTTTTGTACAGCACTACTCTGGTCTTACGAACAACAAAAAGTGTCATCTGTGTCAGATCTGCATCTGCAGCCAGCCCAGAATCACCAATTAACCTAACGAGCATGTGTTTGGACTGCGAGAGAAAACCGAAACACACCGGCACTGACCTCTGCAGCGCCGCGCGGCCCGCGAAGGAGACAGAAAGAATAAAACGTGTCAGGATGCTTTTCATCCGACTTTTAAGGATGAACTGTTTTCCTGTTTTCCACCTTAAAATAGAGGAAATGTGCAGATATGTACGGTTTCCAGCTCGGAAACAAGCATTCATTTTTGGCACTTGAAAAGATCCAATAATTACCTGCAGGCTGAGAAATGAAAATTAACTGTCCCCCATTATTATACTGTATACACCACTGTAACATTTCTGAGAATAAATAGTTCTTTCAGCTTCAAATGCAGTTGCATTTTATCTTCTAGCAGCACTAATAATATCCATAAAGAAGGTAGTTTCTCATGGTAACCAGAGAGCCTCTTTCATTTTTCTAAGTTATGTATGAAACACTGAAAACCCTTGCACAGAAGCAATCATTTTCTTTGAAAGGTTTATTTATTTATTTTTCTGTGATTATAGGTACTGCAGCAGAGTCATTCTGCATCTCTGCTGCACCTAATTAGAGTAACAAACATCCATGCCGGTGTTATTGCTCAGCTAAGAGCTATTTCAAAGGGTCAGCAGCAAAAACACATTTTCTCTTATAGCTCCGCTGTACTGCATGTGACCATGCAATGCAATTTCAATTTTCTGTGTTGATGGGCTTTCGGAGATGTATATTTTCATGCTGAAATGAAATCCAATGAACTTTCACTCATGCTGTTCAAATTCCTTCACCTTCATTGAACTGGACTCGTACCACACACTCACAGAGCGCATAAAACTGAGATTATGTGCATGACTGGACACCAGTGAAAAAGGTCAATGTGTTCTTTTGGGATTTGAGTAAATTGACCCTTTAAAAACGACCCTTTCAAGGAGAATTGTTCGTTACTGTAGCTTTATATTGATTTCAGACCTTTCAAACCGTACTTTTCCTTTTAAAGGACCACTTCAAATCATTTTCTTGGCTTTTGTAGTACCACAAAGCCCGAACGTTTCAGTACATATCTCCTGTGACTCTGTAAGTGTCTGAGAAAAATCACCAATTGCAACTCAAACTGTCAGGATTGAATGCAAAAAGGAAAAAATGCAGCTGCATCACATGTAATGAAGAATTTTTGAAGCTTGATCCATTTTGATAATTTCTGAAAAGTGTCACGAGTGCACGATATGGAAGTGCAAGCTGGCGCCCCCTTAAAGAGGAAGTGCAGTTTTTTTAAAGCATTTTATGACCATTAAATTGGTCTTAGAGTAAAGCTTAGTGCTTAAACTGTGTGAAATATATAAATGTGATATTTTTTGTTCACCTTCAGGTTAGACAGAAGATTTCTGCAGGTACACTCTAACAAATGC
>VUQJ01044657.1:0-12486 GCA_015108635.1 Andinoacara biseriatus | reverse complement strand
ATGGGCCACACTTTGAGAACCCTGGCTCTGAAAGTACAGAATACTCCTTTGCTAACTTTCCTCAGCCTTCAGTTCCTGTCATCTATGTAGAACAGCCATATATATATATATATATATATATATATATATACTTTTTTTTTTTATGGGGTGGGGGGCAAGTGTCATCATATTGAGACAACAGGGTGCTAAATATACCAACTAACTAAAACGCTGGAGTTTCACTCATCAGAACTGGATCACGGACTTCTTGGACTGGCTGTAGGTGCAATAAAGCCAGTGTTAGCCACATAATTTATCAGATAACCAAAATAAAAGGTACCAACAGCACAAACAACAGTCCAAAGCTCAGTCCTGCTGATGTACATGTGTACACTGATGTCTTTGTGTGGTTTTTGAGTTTTTTACTGTATTTGATTAGTGATGTAGAACATGAAACCACCACGTTAATCTTGTCTAATTTAAGGGATTTGAGCTAATCTCTTTTTGGTCTAATTACAGGGCAGCAATGCATCAACCTCAATGGCTGGGCGAAACCCCAGCAAAAGCTGGAGCAAATCTCGGGGTAGTGAGGCGTAACACCCCACCCTCCCAGTTACCTGGGTGGCTGTGTGATTAGCTCAGTGATTAATCAGTGAAGAAGCTTCAGCCTTATATTAATAATTTAAGGAAAAACTTCCCATGAAGAAAATTACATGGTGATCCTCTAACACCAGGGATTTAGCCAAGCCTGCGGGTTAAACCTTCACTGTGAACCACAGATAATAAGATTTCACCAATATTAGCTGGATCTTCATTATTTTAGTGAGCAATGTTAAATTTTGCACTCGGCACTGCAGAAATTTGCAGTGCCGAGGACCTGATTAGATGCACTGCTAGCATCGATGGAAGCGTGTTGGGTTGGATTTCTCTTGTCTCTCCGTGTTTTGGTGTGCTTCCCAATGCCGTTCACAATAACTAACACTGATGCCTGCCGAGGATAAATATGTAATGCATCTGTGTTTAATGCCTGACGCCTCATATTAGGGTCAGAGGAAAATGTGTTTATGGCAATTTTAAAAATTTTCTGTGTCACTGTAGCTCAGGAGGTAGAGCAGGTCACCCACTGATCGGAAGGTCGGCGGTTCAATTCCTGGCTGCTCCAGCCTGCATGCCAATGTATCCTTGGGCAA
Source organism: Andinoacara biseriatus (assembly GCA_015108635.1). Taxonomy (NCBI): domain Eukaryota; kingdom Metazoa; phylum Chordata; class Actinopteri; order Cichliformes; family Cichlidae; genus Andinoacara; species Andinoacara biseriatus. The sequence goes on along the minus strand of VUQJ01044657.1, from coordinate 11,317 downwards.
GATACTTAACCCTGAGTTGCTCTCTGACGCAAGCGTTGGAATATGAATGTGTGTGAATGTTAGCTAATTAAAGCACTTAGCTTAGTTACATATGGAAGTGCTTGTATGAATGGGGTAAATGTAAACATGTTGTATAAGTGCTTTGAGTGCTATAAGAACTAGTCCATTTACCATTTGAGTTGCTCCGCTAGCTTCATGAAGGCACTGACAAAGCTAAAGATAATAGAACACAACTGATTTTGTTTTGTTTTTGTTTTGCTTGGTTGCCGTGGTGATCTCATTTCCATAGGATCCTCAGAGGGTTTAAGAAGTCCTTCAGCTGTGTCGGAAAACAGGTATGTCTATCTATATGTGCAGCGTGCAAAGTCACCAACGCATACGCATATGGATTATTATGCAACAATGACTTTTCTGATCCGGTCAAAAGTCATCCTCAGCTGGGTGTGATCTGCTTGTCAGACAATGATTATACTCAAGCATGAGAGCCAGCTGACATTATCATCTTCATGAGTGGCGCAATCTCAAGCCAACAGTGACTTCTTAAAAAAACAAAAGAGAAACAGCAGAGCAGGTGCTGTGCAGATACCTGCCTGCTGGATGTAGACAGATCCACACACTGTTTTTAATATTTTTTATTATCTGTTTATTCAGCATCGCTTTAACCTCAAGCCAGCTACCAGTTGTAATTCTTGAAAACTGTCATTTTAAGTTAATTTAGAGCAGTAAATATCTTTCTTACAGCTCATGATTTGGAGATTATTCTGCCTCTGGGTCTCGCCGTCGTCAAAAGAAAAATTATGTTTTTTGAGGGACCATCTTGGTCAATATCATGGTAGCTGTCTGGTATCTGAAGCTGAGTGACACTGGGCGTCACTGAAGTAAATCAGCTACAGAATAGTAGCCTTTTTGGAGTGGCCTAGCCAACCTCAAAAGACCCAGACATTTGAGCGGCAGATCTAATCTGTATCTACTCAAATTGTTCTTTATGTTTTTGTCTTTTTCACTGTGGCTAAGTGTTCTCTACCCTTTTCTAATGTTTTACACCGTTTAATCACTGTATAGACTAAAGTCATGTAATTGGTTTTTGTGTTGTTAGCTTAAGCACGTTGTGTTTGACTGTGCTTGTGACTTAAATAAAGGTAAAATCACATTTATTTGTGCAGAGTAATTCCAAAGATTATGTATATACACCTTACAATGTCCACATGTAAAACCTGCACTGCACAAATGCTCAAAGCTCCTGGTGCACAGGTGTGCTCACCTGGACTTGAATTATTTATCATGTGGATTATCTTGCCAGCCAGCAGTGAATAGCCGGGTGGAGCCACATTTCAAATAGAGCGATGATGATGATGACAGTGAGGAGGCCCGTTCAGGAGGCAGCTCAGCTGTGGGAGGTTTTTCAGGATATTTGTATTTTTTTTTATATTTAGGATTTGATTCTAAATTGTATTTCTTATATGATTCATAAGTACCATAATCATTGTTTACAACTTTAATAGAAGCCTTTCTGGACAGAAAATTAATAATCCAGTGTGTGTTTAATTAGTTAAGGTCGCTAAAATGCCACACACTAATTACCTGATTACTGATTAGTTTAAGGAGTTGGTATACAGCAGTTTAACGTGCTATTAATTACTTAATTGTATGATATTAAACCAAGTTAACCTTGTAAATCTTTGGATACAAAACATAAACAAAAGCTGAAAATATAAAGCAACTTTATATGGATTTCTAAATGTGACCTGGAATAGAAAAAAAAAGCGAAATAGCCTACTTAAAAAGAGAGGGAAAGCAAAACCTTGTTGTATAACAAATGCAAAAGAAACAGACTTTATGTGCAGTAAGTTCATTCTTTAATTTCAGTTCCTCATGTGATGTATTCTGCAACGCAACGTGGTTGAGGCCTCTCCCACTGCAGGGGGAAAAAAACAGTTGAACTATTTCCTCTGCACTATAAATGCCGAACGGAGCGCGCACATCTGCACTTCAGAGCAGGCGTGGTCAGTCACAACTAACAGGTGGGCCAGTCACAGCTGCAGGAAACTTTATCACGACTTTTCTCGCTCCTCCAGATTAATACGCACAGCCGCAAGAAAAATGCCCAAGTGCCCGAAGTGCGAGAGGGAGGTTTACTTCGGTAAGTTTTGACCTCTCTATTATTATTTTTTTTATGTTGCACTAATATTGTGATTAGCATCGGTGAATTTTGTAGACTCTAAAAACTGGCGGCTTTTTTTTGTACAAATGAGGAAGCAGGAAGCCACGAGTCTGACAGCCTGACAGAGGCGCATGACTTTTATTTGCATATTAAAAGAACAAAATATTAAAACCTGAGTATATTGGCTTCCTGGTATATATTAAGATTCTGCTAATAAGTTTAGAAAATAAGAAATGGTGCATGTTTGCATTTTTTGAAGAGTTTAGTGTTGAAAAAGCCGTAAATATAGTTTCTAATACCCATGACGTCAAAATATGCATCGAGTAGCATGAAGTATTAGATTATTGCTATCATTTATCATACATAATCCGATGTATAGTGAATACAGTGAGGTTTTGACAATAATAAATAAAATGTCATGTATTTACACAGATAAATAGCAGCCTGAAAAAGGTCTCTGCACTCTGTAAGCGTTCATTCTGTCAGTTTTCTTTGGAGTCTAAGATCTTTGGTCCTGGTGGAAGTGGCTTGTCCTCCTTAATGAGGGATGAGCTCCATGAATAATGACTAGAAAAAAGGAAACAGGTTTCTCCTCTGCTGAAATACACCTCCATCTGCCTTGTACGAATTCCATCAAAGCAGGGACCGGTTACAGCATCCGGAGAGAAAAGGGCTGCTCAGTTTTATTTGCATCTTAATCCATTTACCACATTGTCTCCTGCTCAGTAGCGCAACAGATAAATCTTCTCTCGGGGAAGATGCACAGAAGCTGAGGCCAGTGCAAAATACAAAGATGAGTCTTTGGGCTGTCAGTCAGATGGATGGGCCGTGTGACTTTCCATTCTCCCTGCTCATGGATAAATTCTCCCCTCCTGGCCAATACAAGCAGACCAATTTGTTTCAACCAGAACAAGCCAACCAGCCTTTTTTTAGCTTTTTTTTTGTGTGTAGGAAAAGAAGAAGTTCATTTCTAGCACAGGGAAAAGAAACCTTTGTGTGGCTGCACAGTCTTGTCATTGTCTTGAACTGTCTGCATAACTGTCTCACTCCTTTCCACTTCAGTCTGTGATTGTCTTTATTGCACTTCACAGCTTCACTCCCCTCCCATGTTTCTCCGTCTCTTTTGCTGCTCTTCTGTCTCACTGTTACTGAGCTCTCAGATGGAAACAATCAGGCTACCGCTGCTTGCCTGAGTGATGGAGGTCCAAGTCCAAAAAAACAAAGTGAATACTTTGCTTTTGATGGAAACTTTTCAGACAATCATGCTTTGTGCTGCACGACCGCTGTTAGGTGCAAGGAGGGCAGTGTTCTGATTTAGATGTATAGAGATTGTGTATTAAGGCTGTACATGTCATTAATATCTTATAACCTCAAGTTCATCAGCTTTAAAGAAATAACTGTCCAGTAACAGCCGAAGCAGAAGATGGAGAATTCCTATCTGCACCTTTGCGGCTTAACATTGAGCCTTTTGTGTTAAATTTAGCCATCTAGTCTTTATGCAGAGCTTAAATGCAGAGTTTTATCTGTTTTCTCATCTGACTCCCCATGAGAATTTGCATGTTTGCGAATGCTGAACTTGCTCCAAAGAGCTCCACAGTTGATGCTGAAACCAGACGTCATTATTATTCTTTATAGTCTGGCTCGCCTAATTCTTTGACGTATGATGAGGTAAAATAAATGCTGCAGCTGTCGTGCAAAACAATAAGCTTACCAGATTTATGCATGATCAAATGAACATGAATGAGCAGCATTATAGACAATGAGGATAGACTCTCCATCACTGCCAGGCCACTATTTACTCAGTGCAGTGGTTTTTCATTTGAAGTTAAGTACGGTCATTGTTTCGGGTCGGACTGTTGGTCAAAGCTCCACCACATTCAGCTGAAAATTTTTCAGTGAGCTGGCCTGAGAATCAGAGGCTGACCCCACCCTGTATCCACCATCTGTTGCATAATCTCATGGCACATCAGGCTATTCTTAGGGAGGAAATATGTAATTTCCTGACATTTGAACTGTTTCATTCTTTTGCCCATCCGATGTCCTTTCTCACTTTTTTAGTTTTTAGAAAGTCTGCAGAGGTTAATCATGTGTAATCATGTCTTCGGTTACCCCATATGGCTCATGATAATGCTTGGCTTTGGAGGTCGCCCTTGCTGAACGCAGTTTGGCCACATGTTAGCATGTGACAAGTCTCCTCCATTACTGAAACATAAGACCCTGTTGAGGCCTGTTCCCTCCCACTTTTACAGTCCTCTTGATGAATGTTTGCACAGATCGGCCCTGACAAACTGATAAAAACTGGCTGTAACAGAGTTTATGAGGCAGAGGGAGAACACATTCCTCTGGGACACTCAGTCCTGTTCCCTTCAAACCACATAGCAGTGCTCTCAAACGTATCTCCAAATGTAGATCTAAAACAGATATTGGATTAAAATTTACAACGCAGAGACCTCATACGTCGCTCAGATCCGAACCGGCCCTTTGCGTGACCGTGCAACACTTCCACATCCTCTCCAGATGCCACTGTGTGTGTGTGTGTTTGTGGGAAGATTTAGAGTCTGCCGTGATTAAGTTTGACTGTTTTTGCGTTTTGCAGCCGAGAAGGTGACATCACTGGGAAAGGACTGGCACAGGCCCTGCCTTAGATGTGAGAAGTGCAACAAAACACTTTCACCTGGCTCACACGCAGAGGTGAGACATTCAAATTGCATGAAAATATCCTGCAATTTAACTAACGTGTGCAGGGTTTTATGAAAATTTTTTCCAATATGCATAATGTTGAAATTCCTTTACTAAAACCACCCTCTAAATGCAGGGGGAAGTAAACACACTGATAATGTTTCCAGATGTTTTGACATAACTTTCCCTCTTACAGCATGAAGGCAAGCCGTACTGTAACAAACCCTGCTACGCTGCTATGTTTGGACCTAAAGGTAAGCACACTCAGCTCAAATAACCCAGAGTACACGACTGAACTCACTCTAACCCCAACAATCACAAGCCTTGAGCAGTTCTAAGGACTATAAAAGACAGCCTCGGTGTCCTTTGGCCCTGAGACTTTGTCTCAGCCAAGAGATACGCTCTGAATGAGGATAATGTTTTGCATCTGGCTTCGTCGAGGCCGGAAATGGTCCCATCAGCCTATCAGAGCACCTGATCACACACACGTTAAAACATTAAACTCTCAAATCAAATGAAAGATTCCTGTGATGTTTAACTGTTTCACTTCCACTGAATTTATTTTGAAATTTTTATTATACTTTCTTCCTTCCAGGATTTGGACGTGGTGGAACTGAAAGCCACACATATAAATAAACAGGTATTCACATCTGTCGTCCAGTCATTCATTTGCTTACATTTGTTCGTTTCATATCGTTTCCATACCATTTTCATGCAAAAGATAGTAAGCAAATCCTTTCTTGCACTTTGCTCCTTCTGACGTGTGTTTTTCTTGGCTTCACTGGCAGGTTCAGGAGCCCTGCAGTGAAAATGTTGCCTGGAAACTAGATGGAAGAAGCCAGCATGCTCAGGAGTCACAATAAAAACCAGCAAACAAACCATGCTCTCTTTCAGAGAAATTTTGTGTACCTGTGCTTTTGTTTTATGAATTTGGACTCTGATGTTTGATTTTCTATTCCCATTATATATTATGAAGTAATTGTCCTCTGGTCTCATCTTTTTATTAAGGTGGGCCGCCTGATTAAACACTTTGTAAAATTTGTGTTACTTCTTCATTTATTCATTGACTTCCTGCAAAATCCTAAACATGGAGATCTACCTGTTTGTTGTTCTGAAGCATAAGGAGAACATATTAGAACAAAAGCCAACAAAAGCACTCAGAGGGCAGTAACAGCCACACACAACACACAGTATTAGTTATATATATATATATACATAATGATTAACGTTTTTGTTTGGATTAGAAGATCTTTTTTGGCAGACAGAGCTGTCCAACCTGTGTATTTTTCTTTGCACATTTTTTGAACATTTTTAAATGTTCTCATCTGTGACTCGTTCCAAATGATTTCATTTTTAAAATATGGGACAGTTTGCGGCATCGGGGGAAAACAAGGTGAGCGGGGACTCGATGACACGCAAGGTTTATTTTTGGATCTACAAAACTTGCTAATCCACAGGATGAGACACTAAAGTGATTTATGGTCAACATTGTTCTAACCTATGACATAAACCTTAACCACAACTAAAAATAGATGCCCACTTCAGTGCAGAGACACCAATTATCAGGTCAAGGAAGCTTTAAAGGATAACCCATCAACCTGCTACATAAATGAGCTCCCCTACTGTTTTTGTTTTATGATAACTGAAGAGCTATGAATTCATCCCAGTTATCCTTTCTTTTAAAAAGAAAACCTGCGTCCTGACCAGGCTGATGGTTTGGGGGGTGGCAGCCAAGTTCAGCCTGATCCTTTGCAGATCCACCGCACGCTTCCGCTCGGTTTCCAGAGTTTGGCTCTGCGCAGCTGCCCTCGCTGCCTGTGAATCATGGAGCAGCCACCATCTCCTCTGTGCCTCTGCCATCCCAGCAGGACGGTTGCTATGGCAACAGACACAAACATGCCCCAACAGATGAGCAGTGTGTCCATCAGTCTGGCTATCGCCCTTTTCACTACAACAAAGAGGCTCGCTGTCACAGGAAAATCTCGAGCAAAGCCTCAGACACTCGGGCACCTGATGAAAACACGCAGAGGATGTTTGGCAGTCGAGTTTTGCAGCTTCTCCTCCAAACTAGCCATGACATGCAGTGTGAAAACAGCCCGTCCATACGAGCTGAGGGTTTTGTCTGAGCACTCATTGTTTGCTGGTTAAACTGCATTATATATAGTCAGCCAGACATTTTCATTTTCATCCACAACAAAACACTGAAAACATTAAATGTCTAAACTTTAAGAAAAATAAGGTCATTTTGAATTTCATGGCAGCAACATGTTGGGACAGGGCCATGTTTACCGCTGTGTAGCTCACCCTTTTCTTTTTCAACAACCAGTTGTTGGAATTTTGGGAGAGGAATGTTGTCCCATTCTTGTCCAATACAGGATTCAAGCAAAGAATCCTGGGTCTTCGTTATCATATTTTTTGTTTCACAATGCTCCAAATGTTTTCACTCGGTGAAAGGTCCGGACTTCAAGTACCTGGGCTCTTCTACTGTGAAGCTAAGCTGTTGTAATAAATGCGGTATTCAGATTAGCACTGGTTTACTGAAATATGCAAGGCCTTCCCTGAAGCAGACATCAACAGGATGAGAGCATATGTTGCAGTAAAACCTGTATACACTATCAGCACTGATGGTTCCTTTCCAGATATGTAAGCTGCCAATTCCATAGGCATTAATTCACCCCCACACCGTCAGAGATGCAGGCTTTGGAACTGGATTGTCCCTCGCCTTTTTCTTTGCATTCGGAGAATGCAGCTCCATGTTTTCCAAAACTCATTTCAAATTTAAATTCATCTGACCACAGAACAGTTTTCCCATATTGCCTCAGTCCATTATGGTCCTGAGAAGATGGTAGTGTTTCTGGATCATGTTGACATATGGCTTCTTCTTTGCTTACTAGAGCTTTAAGTTGCATTTGTGGATGGTCCAGGAAGTGTTCCTGAGCCCATGCAGTGATTTCCATGACAGAATCATGCCTCTTTTTAATGCAGCAATGCCTGAGGGCCCGAAGATCACTGGCATCCAATACTGCTTTTCATTCTTGTCCTTTGCGCACAGAGATTTCTCCAGATTCTCTGACTCTTTTGATGATCTCTATGTGCTGCACATAATGTTATATTCAAAATCTTAACAATTTCAAGTTGAGGAACATGATTCTGAAAGTCTAAGGGGGTTGCCTGTGTTTGAATATTTTCATTTGAAATTCAGGAACATGTAGGGTTTCTTTCTTTGAATTGGCATGGTGGGGCGCTGTGCATCTACATGCCTCCTGTGATAATATTAGCTATGGCTGTGGCTTCAAAATTTTTCTTCTCAGCGTTTGCACCGGAAATACCCCATTGTTGTGGCTATGATGCCCACAGATGTTTGTGTGAACCCTGCAGCTTTGATCAAGTTCACGGATTAATGGTAAACTTCATAATAGCTTCTGGGGCATGAAATGTGATCATAAGCATTGTAAAAACAACAGAATATACAACAAATGCACCCCGTGAAGCAGAGGCCATATTTAGTCCTGGCTCAAAGCTGCACATACATGATTCATGTGGTTGAGGCCTAATTTATTAAAGTGCAGATAATTTTGCTGATCATAATGAAAGCATCATGCAGGCAGTGAACATTCACTTATGCTGACTTACACTATACTTAAAGTGAAGTGCTTCCAGTTCTTTTCTGTCACGAAGGAAACTGGAGTAATTTGCCAATACAGACCTGCTGTGTCAGCTTGAATCGGAAAATTAGACCCATGAATCTATTAAAGACTGGAAAATAATTGTCTCACAGCTATAATAACTCACGCACACACAGACCTGGGAACTCTGCTTTGTAGATGGACTAATTCTTGGAAAAGGTCCAGTTGTGAATGAGATGCAGGTTAGTCCATAGCATCTGACAGCATGAGACGGAAAAATCTCCAAGGAAAAACATTACAAACTTCTAGTTTAATATAAATAATCACCACACAACAACAACAGCAACACATAAAACTAATTACAAGCTGCAGAAGAGGTTACAACTTCTGAATGTGTAAATCGTTTCGAAATGTTCTGACTTTGGCGACCCCTAGTGGTAGTAAGTAAAAAGGACCGTGCACAGAAATTCGCTGACCGGGTCCCGGAGTTGAATAATCTGGAGGCAATACACAGTAAAGCCCTTTTTTTATTATTAGGTGGAGCACAATCATCAGATGAGGTCACTGTAAAAATCAGTAACATCCCTGTCATCCCTTTTATAAAGCAGAAACAGATGATTTTTACTTTCTCACCACCTCTCATTTGATGCTATTATCATTGAAATTTTTAATTTCTTGATTTTAATATGAAGACGTAATGATTTGTGGTTAAGGGTGGCAACAGTAGCTGAAATCAGAACGTTAGAGGTAATAACATTAAAACAAGCCAGGACCTGCCAGTGCTCTTGTTTGGCAGGCTTTTGATATTGGCATAAAAATGTGTGTCAAATATAATATCTCTTGTAATATCTCCATCAAACCATTTTGTTGTTGAAATATGTCATTCTGGTTCTAAAGTAGTGGACTAAAAAGGATGATGGTCATAAATGCATGCCACTAGTATGACTGTGAAAAAGAAGTTACTCAAAACTAAGTGACTGTAGTTACTACTCAGGTAAACTACAACCCCAATTCCAAGAAAGTTTGGACGCTGCATGTCAAAATCATTGATATTCAGCCTTGTCCTCTGCACACAGAGATTTCACCAGACTCTCAGAATCTTTTGATGATATTACTGTAGATGATGAACTCCATAATTTGTAGGCACAGTTTTTTGCAGATTGGTGAACCTCTGCCAATCTTTACTTTAGAGAAACTCTTCTTTAAAATGCTACTGACCTGTTGCCAGTTAAACTCATTAGTTGCAAAATGTTCCTCCAGCTGTTTCTTTTAAATACTATTTACTTTTCCTTCCTGTTGTATGTTATCTGTGTTTTATTGTGACTAAAATATGAGTTTATGAGATTTGCAAATCATTGCATTCTGTTTATATTTACATTTCATGCAGCATCCCAACTTCTTTGGAATTTTGGAGGTTTGTACTGGAGCGCATTACTTGAGTAAATACTGCCTCTAATACTCTCACTTGGAAAGTTTAACATAAAACCTCCGGTTTCTAGAATAGAGTTTAAAGCAGACTCTGCGTGAGAGAGAACCAACAGGAGGGATATTTTACATCCTTGAGTTTAAAAAGGGAATCTGTATCAGATGTGTAGGGCCGTGGAAGTCACGAGCTGAAGTCCACCAGTTTATACACGGACTCATGCCTCTGGCAACATGTTACTATTCCTGCAACATTACAGCACATTTTCCTGTAGAACTGGATCACTGTGTTTGTAAAAATATTCCTTATGCTCGCAGTCCAACCATGTACTTTTCAATCACTTAGAAACTGATCCTCAAGTAATTACTAATAACTGTTAGGAGTTAAGAGTTTTTCCCCTAAATTAGAAAGAGGGATTTTTCTTGCTCTGATGGCAGTAATTCAGCCAAGGTTAGCAATTTTCAACAAAGCCATTTACATGTACTTAATTACTTACTTACTTAATTACTGCAAAGATGGTTAAAAATGAGAAGCTAGTATTTAAATCATTGGAAAAAATACATCCTCCTCAGTCCATGCACAAAAAGAGCTCAAAGGACTGAAGATAATTGTTGGGCCTTTTAGGTCTCTGATTATTTAAATGCAGCAATATGAGACTGAAAACAACCTTTGGTTGAACTGCTTACAACGGATCTCTCTGTAAATAGATGAGAAGATTCCACTATCACACTTGTCCAGCTATAGCCAGCAGTCAGTTAGCACAGCTTAGCATAAAGGCTGAAGCCTTCAAACATGTAGCACACGGCAGGAAGTTCCCCTCTTCAACTTGAGTATGAATGAGGATCCACTCAGGTAGAACCAAAAGGAGGCAACACCAGTGATGCTGCCTTCCCAGCGGGGGAAAAACAGGATCAGTGGTTCCCAGGTGGGCCGCAGTAATAACAAAAATTCAGTTTGAAATTAGTCACAAGTATGCATAGTAACATATTTATATAAATGTATCTATGTATGTAAAAAAAAGTGAATTTAATAGGTAATAGGAGTTGGTTCGTTTGTGATATGACTCATTACTCTGACTCAAATTTACTGCTCTTGTATTGAAGTTTGTGTCCCAGTGGCAAGTGGGTCACATATTGGCATAAGCAGACATGACTGAGTCATATTAGCAATTTATATCCAACAGTCTGGCCTTTGAGTGAGCCACAGCTCTCTTGACTTTGGGAACCACTGAGCTATTAGCTGCTATTTGCACTTTGGTGCAATCTGACATCACACAGACTTTGTACTAAGGAATTGGCAGGTTAAAGATCTGACCTAAAAATGTCAGACATTTGATTTGTCTGTGCACTTCTGACCTTGAAAAGTTCAGAGCTTTATTTCATCAATGAAAAGGTTATTTCAGCCCTTTTTTTTTTTTTTTTTTTTTTT
>VUQJ01044656.1:85765-99961 GCA_015108635.1 Andinoacara biseriatus | reverse complement strand
CTTTTTCAATTTTTGTATGAAAAATGTTCCCCCAGACAAGATATTCCACACAAGTAGTTAGACTCCTCTCACAATAACGAGTAAATTCCAAGTCAATCTATCTTCAGCACGCCAATGTACGTGGATGACATGTGGCACATGTAAAAGCTCAGGTTCCTACTCATGCATGCTGATCAATGTCTTCCTTGCTCTGATCTGTTACCACGAAGAGTGCTGTGTTTTTGCAGCTGTTTATCGTGTGGGTTCACTTGAAAGAGGAGGCTTCCCGTCTGGCTTTTATGTATGTGGCCCAACTGCAACTTCCTGTGACGCTCAACACTGACACAGAATACCTCATGTTAGGCTCTCTGATGCAGGCTGTTTTTAGGAGGCACTAATGGTACACTTGTTTATGGAATGATTCTCTACGTCAGCAACATTCTTCATTTCCACATACATGAACCTTGTGGCTTAGTGTTATGGGTTCAAGAGGTTATCCGTTTACAGTGACAGCTAATGTAAAGTAGGTGCATGCTGGACAAATGAGCTGAATTTTTGTATTTTGTAATATGTGGACGCATTTTCTTTCTCTTTCTTTACATGTTTATCATCATGCTGCCATGCCAGTTGTTACCATCTGATAAAACTCAGATCTCTGCAGAATCATGACATTCCACTGCCAGCCTACGCATACCATAATTTCTCATCAGTCTCATCAGTACTCAAGTTGCAGAAACAGACCAGCTGTGGGGTCCTGATCTTTTGTATATGTAAACCCTGTAAGTGTGAAAAGGTCAGAGACAAGAAAACTTATTTTTAAAATTGTCATTAATTCCACTTATGCAACCATGAGATGGCAGGAAAAAATGCCTCTGCTAAAGAAAAAAAAATGCTTGTACTCGGAATTATTAATAAGACCGAGATAAAAATGTCGTATCTCTCTTTGTTCTGCACGTTAATCAGATGCACTCTGAAATTCTTGAGACGAGCGTACCTTGAATGGAAACAATGCAGCAAAAGCAGATCAGATTGGTGCTGAATCACCAGAGCAGCCTGTTTGCACAGATGGAAAAAACTTTGTGCACTTTTCTTGAAATCAGAAATTAACTCATTCCATACCACTGAGGCATAGCTTTCTCAAATAGAAACTGAAAAAGGGTCACCAAAGAGTGCATATTTCCTGTGTTTTAGCTAACTCCACATTGCATGTAAACCTTAGGAAATTATCATAACGTCATACATCAGTTCAATTCAGCTTCTCAAAGTACAGCCTTAGTAAGACTTTGCTGCAGATGTCAGCAAAAACAGGAAAATCACGATAACGGGGCTGATGCATGTAATTACACTCACAATTTGATATCCATTAATGGAAACTAGTGTCGAGCAATGGAAATGCCAGATTACAAACAAGTGCTCAGTGGGTATTGTGATTAATGCATTAACGCAGTATCCTTTTGTCTTCATCTTATTTACAGGGCAGGTGATTATTGTTTTTGTAACGTGTGCTAAATATAGATCATCTCATCTGTGACAACAGCAGTTATCTTTCAGAAACAAAATAAGAACAAGAGCGGTTGGAAACTAACTCACCACAGTCACCGCACTTTTCCACTAACATAAGAGCCAAGGTACTAGAACTCTCTGCTCAGAGATGTACTTTCTCTTTCTGCCATCCATTCATATGACAAGCTGTTAGTTTAGCAGAATTATTGCCAAAGCAGCGATAAATAAAAACAGACACGTTCTTGTCTTGTATCTTTATTCAGTAGTAATATAAATGAGCTAAATCAGCCGACGGTGAGAAGCACCACATGGCCCCTAAAGGAAGGGACTCATACTTTTCACATCAGATCCCACTTGTTGAAGGTTGTTAAAACAACAATGAATAATCTATTCAACTGAACAACAGCAAAACAAAAAAACCCAAAAACAAACAAAAAACATCAACACAAAGGAGCAGGGAAAATGAAATGCAAATGAAATCACAAAAAGAAATCAAAGTGAAAATATCTTGAAGTGAAACCCAACTGAAAGTTCAAAAGCAGCTCTCTATAAGGATTAAACTTCGCTTGACTTACAGTGTGCTACAGTATGCAATGCTGCTTCCACGTATCATCCACATCACTGTACTGCAGTTTTATTTCTGCAAATATTTAGTGATCCACCTATATGTTTTGTACCTAATTTGCATTGCAGCTAGTTTGACACTAAAGACACAGAATCATACACAATCAATGTTAGGAGTTTACAAAAAAAACAGTTATTTTGATCTGATTTCTACAGAGTGTGAAGACACTTAAAACAATGACAATGTGAAAAAAAATAAATACAGGGTTGGAGAGTTGAGTCATATGGTCAATCATATGGTTTTTGAATATATAACACATCTGGATGTAGTTATGGTTTCTGAAAGGAATGTGACTTTGACAGTGTATTTAATATATTTTAGAATATGCATCTGTTAATACATTTATTACATCCTCCTTTCTAATCACATCTATCAGATCCTCCAAGCATTGAGCTGCTTAGGATGAGAGAAAGAGTTAGAGAGTGGTGGAGAGGGGACATAAGTTACTATTGGGGGGAGTGCAGAGGCAGGTCGAGGCTTAGCAGGAAACCTCCATGGTCTGGGGCCCGGCCTTGCTGTCCAGGGTCCCGGTGGTGCTGCCCTCCAGCAGGCTGTTGACGTTGTTGCGGCTGCGACTGCTGTCCATGGAGGTGATGCTGGAAGAGGAGGTGGTGCGTGAGCGAGCCAATCGAGTCATTCCTGCTGAAGGAACTGAAAGACAAATGCGCGTTAGTATTCCGCTCACATAGCCCACAGACTCAGTGCAGTGTGGGAATAAAGATAATGTGATACAACAACAACAACAACAGGAAATAAGTGCTTAGCATGCAAACTATTCTCAAATATAGATACTAATCAAATGATCCACAAATGTTCTGAACAATAATACAACAGCAACACACAGCATTTGCAGTCCAACTGAACTAACAGGAAGCAGCACCAGCAGCTCATGCAGTAAACTAAAACACTGAGGGCATGCTAGGGGGGAGAAACTAAACTCAGTGAGGTGAATGTCATCAAAGTATGCAAAGGGATCTGTGCAGAATGCTGACTGTATCCACCACCCGGAGCTGCTGTTACAAATATCAAACAGTGCTCTCAAGAGAACTTTCTGCATACATTGACATTCATCCACTGCAGTGTTATGAGCCCACTGGGTTCAAAGCCTCGTCATCTGGCAGCTACTCAAAAACCTGGTACCTGATTCGTTGCTCAGGTGACTGAGAAGAACATAGGGAACTGCAAGCAATGATTAAAGAGAGAAAGAAAGGAGAAAGGGAGACATGTTGAAATGCAAGCTCTTCGTGTTGCTTTACCACGCCTCAGTGTATTTCCTAGCACTTTTTGTGGACAAATAGCTTTCATTTGCTAGCAACAGCAGGTGAGAAATCAAGGCATGCGTGCAAGTTAGTTGATTTCCTGAACTTTCTGGCTGTTGCACTTTGCATTTCACATTATTGCGATGTGTAAATGAGGGAAAACCAGCTTTCAGAAACATGCTGAGGTGTTAGGATTTATTTTCCACACTTTCACTGCATGAAAACACTCTTTTTAATCTGCTCTAATCCTGCAGTGGCATTTACTCAACAGGAGGACTCGGTGGCCTTTAAAGCAGCACTGAGGTTCTGAGATACTAGCTACCCGAGGGCGCCTCCCACAGTGAAGGGCTCAGGAAAGAGAGAATGCAAAAGAGAATTAGCATTACAGAAATACACACATAGACAGATATCTGTGCAGCTCATAAAAGCAAATCTACATTAATCTGTCCATCGATCAGAGTCTGGCTGGTGCACAGCGAGTCCGTGTGGTCTGACAGAGATGTCTTTGTGGGGTTTTTTGCAAATGAATGGCTGTAAAGCCTGCAGGTCTGTTTAACTATGCACCTTGAGTCTCTTTTGACAGAGACTGCATCATTAAACAGTTCTGGATAGAAAAGAAAAGCACACCAGGCAAAAAAAGAAAAAGGGGGTAATTTTTAACGCCCACTCCAAACTGAACAGGAAGTGAATTACTGTTCAGCTCACAGAATGTGGCCGTCATTTCTAGAAGCACAAACACCTCACCTACTGAGGCTGGTGGGAGCCACAGACTGCAAAAAGTTGAGAGGAAATGGTGTTAGCAACCATGGAGCCGCACAGGCTGCCTCCACGTGATCAGGGTGACAAAAAAAAAAAAAACCTGTTTCTTTTCATGCCCTTCAGGCCACTGTCCAAAACCCACCAGCACAGGAGGGGTAGGGGGGGTAACTTTTGTCATTGCACTCACGTCAACAGGAAATTCAGTGCAGACTGTGGGCCACAAACACGTCAGTTCAAACAGGTATTAGTCTGTAAACAATTCTTGGACACTGACCACTGAGCCAACCAGTTTAAACCAGTTTATTATAGATTTGTTTACCATTTAGTCACACAATAAAAAAAAAGTCATTACTTACTGTAGCCCATGCCCTGGATAAAGTATTTGAATGCCTCAGCAAGTTTTCCTGGCTGCAATTTGAAAAATAAAGTTAAAAGATATTTTTGCTAATAAAAATGTCTAAACATCACGCGTCTCAAGAATTAAAAAACTCACCTGCACAACCTGGGGCAAGCCTCCACAATCAGCCATCTGAGAGGATATTATCAGTCTTATTAAATCATGTTTACGTATATGAATATCACACATTTTATATGTCAGAAAATATATCGCAGAAGCTTCACCTTTAGCAGTGTAGTCTTGGTGGGATTTAACCTGGAGTTGCACTCCACCTGAAACAGCAAAGACAGGTAAACATTCTGAGACAAAACAAAGGTTAAACAACCGTTGCTTGTTGGCATAATAAATCCTTCCCAAAGCTTCTTAGCGCACTGAGATGATTGAGTGTAATCACCACTAGCACCACTCACCACAGCCTCCACAGCAGGTGATGTGTCACCAACCACCAGCAAAGCAGGGCAACTGGAATAAATGAGGAGTGACGATTCTCAAATCACACTAGAGACTCAGAGGCAAATGTGTATTTGTATCACCCTGATCTCATAAACTTACGTTAGTGTGTTGACTGTGTCCTCATTCAGACCAACTATGGGCCTCTCGATCTCCAGGTCTCGACGGCTGGTGAAAGGTGACAAATTATGAAGTTTAAGTAAAGCCGAAAACAAGATAATCTAGTTAAATTGTAAGGAAGCAATCTGGATTTCTACCAGTTATACCCCTGCGCTTTGTAGTTTTTGCTCATGTATTTATGTCTTACTCTACTGCAATTCAACTGTGATGTAAAGAGTTTAGAAGGCTTGGCCTTAAAGTGATTAATGCAATAAATATGCAAAAATGCAGGCAACTGTTTGCAAAACACAATAGTAAATGTGACCTTTTGTTCTCATTTCTAACTTTATATTTTTATTCTTAGCCTCTACTGGAGCAGCTTTGGATGACTCACAGTTCAAAATACTCCTTATTTACCTTATAGTGGTCTTTTTTTTTTTAAACCCCTTTTTACCTTTTTTTATTCCTTTAGAAGCTCCACAGCCAGAGCTGTGTGCCTGCTATGTCTTTATTAGAGATATCTGCTCTCACTGACATTACACAGCACCAAGAGTAGGAAAAAAAACAGTCCGAACCTAAGTGGTGGGAGCAGTCTGAAGTGTAACAATATATATCAGAAAATAAGGAGGAAAAAAGTTAATACACACTGTGTAATAATCATAAACTGTATCATACTATTGGTAGGAGCCACAGAAGAGGGCCAGGTTGTCCTGGTTGATGTCTTGGGCAATGTGGAGGCGGTAGGTCTGGATCAGCTCCTGGTTGTCTGTGAGTTCATCCTGAGAACAGATTAATAAACTAAGTGTGTGATGGACCTGCCACAATCTACCAGTTTCTATATCTGAGAGGACAGACATAAAATAATTAGCAAATGTCTGTTATAAGACCGTGATGAGGAAAAGGTATCGAGGGAAATCAAGAGAAAGCCTCCCGAGGTTCAGCTGCTGTTTCGCAGCTTCAAAGAGAAAAAGGTCAGGAGAACTACAGAAAAAGCAGAGTGAGTAATGTACAGTAAGAGAGACTCACAGTGCTGAAGTGGTGAGCCATGACGATATCCACTAAGTTACTTGTCCATCCAGACAGCTGCAGACAAGAGAAAGAGACAAGCCCAGGTAAGACACAAACAAGAGCTGACCTTAAAAAATCAGAAATATGGATTTATTTCAGGGGAGTGTGCTTATTAGAAAGCAAATGCAAATTACAAATACAGTCCCTGAATTACCTCTGTCCTTTTATACCTACCTCTTAACTCTTGAGCTCTATGAACCTTCATAAACAGAAGAAATTGCTGTGGACCTTTCCTCTTTGATAGCCAATAATAACAATTGCACATAAAAGTGTGACGCTTTAAACGTATATGGGAGAAAGGTCACATTAAGCTCCCCTGGCTGCATGACTACATGTAAAACATTTTCCTCATAATGTCAGAGTATGCGCAACAATGTGCAGTACCCAGTGCTGAAGTTCAGTGTTTGTGACCCTTTATGTCCTCCACTTGGAGACAAGTATTCAACTTGAAGTTAAACTAACAAGAAAAGTTCTGCTGAGCAAAATCTGTAGCTTTGCTCTGATTTGGTGTCCTCAAGGTCCAAAATATCAAACTAAAAATAGAATCTAATGTTTGTCATGTTTTTTTTTGTCTATTTACCACAATATTTTATTGAAAGAGATTTTACACTTTATATATATTAGATTCAGGATTTACCCTAAATATGGCAACTAAATAACCTGCAAAAGAAGGCAAAGCATGAACATAGAAAACTGAGTTTATAGCCAGAAAGGAGGCAAATCAACACCAGAATTATATAACAACATAAGGCTGGAAACTGAACTGAAATGGCAGGTTCATTATTTAAAGTCCCTCTCCTGTTTTTTTGTCATTGTTAATATAATGTACACAATGATATGCTTAGAGTTGAACACTAAAGGACTGTTTAGTAATTCTACTGCTGAAAGCACAGCATGTCTCACCTAAAATCTTATTTAAGTATCTACACATCGATTTGTGAAGCATCGGCTAGTTTTGTTGCGAGTCCTGGAGTAAACGTACTGAAAGTGTGATGTGGAACCTTGAAGCCTGCCAACAGATACACTAAAACAGATTTTAAATAATGAAAGGGACATCTTATATCTAGTAAACTGCTAAAAGAATTTAAAAGAACACTTAAGTCAGAGTACAGCATCAAGTCACTTAAACCACTGCCAGAGCCCTCCAGCAGGCCACTGGTGTGAATGTGTCTGACTAGACAATCAAAAACAGATTTCAGGAGGGTGGCCTGAGGGCCCGGCATCCTCTAGTGGGCCTTTTGCTCACTGCCCGGCACCCTGGAGACCAACTGGCATTTGCATCAGAATACCAGAATTGGTAGGTCCACCACTGCCACCCTGAGCACATGTGACAGACATGAAAGGGTCTGGAGAAGCCACGGAGAACATTTTTCTGCCTGTAACATCATTCAACATGACTGGTTTGGTGGTGGGTCAGTGATGGTCTGGGGAGGCATATCCATGGAGGAACGCAAAGACCTCTGCAGTCTAGGCAACGGGACCCTAACTGCCATCAGGTATCGGGATGAAATCCCTGGACCCATAGTCAGACCCTACGCTGGTGAAGCGGGTCCTGGGTTCCTCCTGGTGCACAACAATGCCCAGCCTCATGCGGCCAGAGTATACAGGCAGTTCCTGGAGGATAAAGGAATTGATGCCACTGACTGGCCCCCACACTCGCCTGACCTAAACCCAACATCTCTGGAACATTACATTTTGGCATATCCATACATGAGCTCAGTGATGCCCTGGTCCAGATCTGGGAGGAGAACACTGAGGACACCACCCATTGTCTCATCAGCAGCATGCCCCGATGTAGTCATCCATGCCTACAAACATGTGAGGGCCATACAAACAACTGAGTTCCATTTTGAGTTGCTGCAATGAAAATTCAGCAAAATGTTCAAGCCTGCTGTGTCATTTCTTCACTTTGATTTTCAGGGTGTCTTTGAATTCAGCCCTCTGTATGTTGGTAATTTTAATTTCCATCAAATGATGTGGCAGCTTTTCATTCCAGACACATTACCCAGATATATCAGTGTCGATATCCAGCATGATTTTTTTCCTGTTGAAATCTGATGTGTTTTCAAAGTCTTCCTTTAATTTTTTGAGTATTGTAGTTAAAATTTTAATGGAAAAAAAAAAAAAGGAAATTGATTTATTTTTCAGTGAGGGATGAGCCTTTTTAGAATTTTTTTACCAGGTAGTTGAACTATCTTCTGAAAGCAGAGTTTTCCATTTTTTTAATATATGATGAAATGTACCTGGTCAAAGGTGCAGTGGTAATACTGACCTTTGAAGCAGCCCAGTCAATCCAGCCTTCAGCACATGGGTCGATATTGATGAGAACCAGCCCCTCCACGAGGGATGGGTTGTTCAACTGGGAAAGTAAAGATGAATGAAGATGAGTTTTTAACAGATGATTTATTCCTATAGGGTTTTTTTTTGTTTTTGTTTGAGATAAAACATGATTAAAAGTGAAGCATCTCTGTTCTATTAAATGATGGTGGAGTCACATATTACTTGTAAATTAGGGGGAGCAGCTTCAGAACTGCCTAAAGACAAAAAGGGAATATCTGTGGAAATCTAAGCTCCAACGAGAGTGCGGCAACTGCTGCTTTCATCAACACAATGCAAATGCAGAGCAGCGGTACCTGCTGTAAATCCATCACGGGAAAACACATTTTGTTCAGGGCCAGTTCTGTGTTCAGAATCAATTTTTCCTCATTAATTCTAAATAAGAACAGGCCGTCCACAGAGAGCCCAGTGCTACAATTCCTCATTTCCACACCTTCCCCTTTTAACATCCTCTCTTTTTATCATTCATTTTTTAGTGCTCCCTTGCTCCTCTCTGTCACTTCCAGATCTTTCTGCTAGCTTGTGCTTATTTTAGCTCCACTGTACTGAATGCAGAAACAAAGCAAAAACAATGGAGGAAGAGGAGGGAGCTTATTTAACCAAGGTGATTCATCACCTGGAGAATGGCAGCATATCTAGCAGACTGTAGAGGACCTGATGCCCTGTGTAGGCTTGATGGGAGGCTTTAATGCTCAGTGTAACAAACTGTGTGGTCTGAAAACCTTTAATTATTACAGGCGAGACAGAGAATCACACAAAAAAAGGGGAAGGAAGAACAGAAATACAAAGATGGGTGACGGTACATGCTGTGATCTTGCTGTGGACTTACTGCAAAGCGGGTGAGGATATATGCTCCTGCTCCCACGCCAATGCCGATCACACTGTTCACTCTATAGAGAAACGGCTTGTTAACATGGGGCTGAAGATGAATAATTCATTTGTGGCACAATCACCATATCAATAAATAGCTATCAACTGAGGGTCACTCACTTCAGCTGGGTCAACACAGAGGGCAGCATTTCAGCCAACTCATCCATGGTTGGATAGCGGTACCTGGGCACAAGTGACACATGTGAGACCATGCAAGTAATAAGGAAAAGTTCAAGTTCATCATAAATTTAAATACTGGAGGAATTTGACTGATAAATTAGATGATGATTGTGCTTCCATTTTCAAATTAACTACCAGATCACTTTACTTTCTATGTAAATGAATTGATTGCAACTCCTGCAACAGCATTGAAATGAATAAATATATACCCATTCATCAGTCTGTCACTCACCCACTGGGAAAGGGAGGTGCTCCCTCCTGCTGGCCGGGTGCATCAACGTGAACCACTGCAAAGTGCTGGGTGATCTCCTGCATGTCCTCATAGTTAAACAGGGTGTTGAAGCAAGACTTGTCTAGAAAGGTGCAAAGACGCAGACACGAAATGCGACAGTGCAGGAGTTAATGCTCTGTGTGGCACCCGAGTGGGTTTGTTAGGTGCAGAGGCTAAAACAAAACACCTTCAGAACAGAACATTGCATATTGATGAGCTTATTTTTGGCCGACTCACGGTTGAGGCCGATGTCGTGATAGGTGAGGATGATGGGTCTGTTGCCCTTGGGAACACCTCTCATCGTCACATGGAGAACGCCATGTGGAGTTTCAATGTCATGCTCCTGTAGCCAAAGAGAGAGGGGGGGATAGTTCAGGCCTAATACAGGTGCATGGAAAGAGAAAAAGCTTCTACATACGACAGCTACTACAGCAATACTGTTCTAGCTGTTACAGCGTTACTTCAGAACTCCCGGACCGTCCAAAAATGATTTTGACAAAAGAAGAAGAACAGTTGTACGAGATTTTCTCTTTCATCTGTACCAAGCACAAACAAGAGGTTTTCTGTCTGATTTCCACAAAAGGCATACTTTGCTAAAATGAGCCATTTCTATCATACTGATTGAAGTCCACATCAAAGCTCTAACATGGAGGCACACACCGACTAAAGTAAACACCCCGTGACAAACAAGACATTTGGGTTCTGTCTTGAACTGGGCACGCCGAGGATGAACATTTTGTCGCCAGCGCACATCCCCTGTGCCCTCGGACAAACAGAGCAGTGAATGGGCAGTCTAGGGAAAATGCTCTTTCTATCCAGAAGTCTGGAACTCACAGCTCTTTTCACAAGAATGACTTAGCAAAAATGCCAGCATCATTTGCTTTTTCTCAGTGTTTTTGCAAAAAGACCCATTAAAATTCAAAGAGCTCACACTGGCTTCATTCTCTCTGTCACTTCAGAATTTGGGTCGAGCACACAAAAGACTCAAGTTAGTACCTTAAACACGCTGCTTTTGCAAAAGGAAACATTACGTGGCTTCAAGATAGTTTCAGCTGGGACTTAATCCGAGCAGAAGGGGGATCCAAATAAAAAGACAGACTGGTTAAAGATGACACAGCAAAAACAACAGTGTCCTAAGACTGTCCTACAGAATCCAAATACAGGGTAGGAAGTGACATTAAGAGAAATAATAAACTCTATAAGATGCAGCAAAAGCACTTCCCAGACTTAACCAAAATCACTGAATCATCATTTTCCATCACACAAACTTCCCAAGATCAGCATGATCTGGAGCTGCAAACAACACTGTACACATGCATGAGTGTGCGTGTGTTTGAGTGTATGCGTTGCATAGAACAGCGGGTGGTGCCCCACTCGCTTGCCTAGTCGGAAGGCCCACTGGTCATTAATAATAAAGAGGGAGCGAGCCTGAGTGGAAGAGAGACACAGGTTACGGCTGACAGACTAAGAGAGAATGTGACTGACTGTGCGGTGCTGTTTTTCCCCTTCTGAATCTCTGCCTCCTGCATTTAGCTGATAGATATGTGTCACAATCTCTTCAGAGATAAAGGCTAATTCTCAAGACCAAGACTGCAGTGACTTACATCTGCAATCTATAATAAGAAAAAAATATTCACCATGTCAACAGAATGAGATATTTGCTTTTGAGTGGGAGTTGCTATAGAGATGATCCTTGGGATAGTGAGCTACAAAATACACCTGCTTAATATAACCTCTCTTTCTGAGATGGAACAAACCCTGAAGAAAGTCTCCTGCTGATGGAAAGCCTTGCACTCATCTGAGGGCTTTTAATGCCATGATTCTGTAACCTCGGACTGGTGAGGTGGCAGAACAACCTGTTATAAATGGGGGAAAAAACTCTCTCTAAGGCTGTGTTGCTGCAGAATTGTTCATTTTTTTTCAGACAAGGACAGAGTCAAGGACACTCAGTTTAGAAAGAGCAGCTTTGCTCTGAGAAGCAATATTAGAACACTTTGTTGAAACGCTTGCCTTCTGTCATGTGTATGTTTTGTACATGCACCGGAAAAAGCAGGGATGGATGCCCGCATCGTGTTAGGAACAGCAAAGGGAGCAATCAGAGGAATATGGGAGGAAATAGAGCATGAAAGCAAAGAGTGACAGAGATAGGAAGAACGAGAGACCAGACAAGAGGAGTCCTGTGTGACTAACAGAAGGGCGTGCCTTAAAACAGAAGGGGCACATCGCTTTAATTTATCACGCCTATCATGGCTATCTCTGCGCAAAGATGGAGAATAATAAAGAAAGTGGCTGCGTAATGAGAGTGAAAGAAAGTGCCTTTTATCTCAATTTATCTGTTAGCGTGGTCATAAGCTGCCTTTATCTGTGAGTCCACATGTTTGGGTATCAAATCACATACAGAGAAATGAGAATCAAACAGACGTGGGGTGGGGCTGTGAGGGTTGACAGCTAGTGGAAGAAAAAGAAGGAGAGCGCTGCAATGGCATCGACCTTTCCCCCACTTTAATACATTCACGATAGCTAGTATTTTGACAAAAAGTACGTGAAGGTGTTTGGGTTGGGTTGTAGGTGAAACAGGAGGTTTTGTGCTTTGCGAAGAGGGACTTGAGGAAGTTTCCTGGTCCCATAAAGGGGGTGAGTACTCATTTTTACAAAGAAAGACGTGTGAGGCGAGGGAGAGGTGGAAAAAGCAGAGCACTATGTCATGCTGATCCTCTTCCCGCAATCCACTGCCTATCAACCCCCCCCCCCCCCTATATTTTCTCCACCCTGCCAGAAAAGGCATCAATCACCTCTGGGAGCAGCATTACAGGGCAGAAACACCAAGCAGCCTGTAAATGGCTTCAGTGCAAGCCTACAGATGGATACAGCCTGGGACCATCCAAGGTACAGGTCAACCTGATCCATTTCGGACACCAAAATAACCCTCCCCACCTGAAGCGCACACAGAGTAAGTGTGTGTGCCATCAAAGCAGTGGGCTGAAGCAACAAACTCAAGGTCTCTGCAGGGAGGGAACGACCCGCTACAGTGGCTTTGGTGGTTTGCTGCCTCAGTGTGTGCGTGTGGGGGTGAGTGACCTCCCTTTCTTCTTTTAGTGATAACGGAATAAAGAACACAATGCACACAAGCACAATGCACCACCTACATCAATTCACTCATTACTGGGCAAAACATGTATCCATGCAGAAACAAACACAGGATCAATGCAGCCTTATGCACACAGTTACCCACAACCTTACTGATGGATACCCGCAAATCGGACAGGCACACATCCTCAGGTTGAAACATTTGGAGATTCTGAGACACTTGAGTACAATACAGAAGCATCTTTCATCTCATCACATTAAAATGCACAACTGCACCCTGAGCAGCTTTAGATTGTGCAGGCTGCACATATGGACACTATGTGACCTGTAGGTGCACGCACATACGCACGCATATACGCGCACATGCACCGAACAAATGTTCACCCCATACCAGCAGCTGCACAGAGAGAAAAAGTCCCATCCAACAAGCCAGACCCCTCAGCTATTCCCTTCATTTAGCCAGCTGCTTTTAGCATGTCTTTGGAGAAACTGCACAACAACAAGACTAATCTGAACCAGAACCTCCTTGAAGCATGGACCAAGCCAGGTGTGTCAAGTCAGGCGAGACATGTTTGTCACTCACCACTTCATTTCCAGCGCATGCAATCTGGTCCAGGTCCAGAATAGCTGACATGGTTTTCCCACACAGGAGAGGAGTGGTGTTATGCTATGTGTGAGTGTGTGCTGGGCAGCTTTGAAGCTCTCAAAAGGAGCAGGAGGAGGGAGCGTTGGTAGGAAGGGAGGGATGTAGGGTGAGGCAGCTAGAGCAGTAGCGACAAGGAAGGAAGAGAGGGAGGAGAAAGACACAGCAGATGGAGTGAAGAGGAGATGGATAACTAACCTGAATGAAAGCAGAAGGGGGGTGGAGGGGATGGATAAGATTCAGAGAGAACAAGAGAGAGACAGACACAAGAGGTGGGAAAGAGAGCAGGAAAAAGACAGAGGGGGAGGAGAGTGAGACTGCAGTTTGTGCTTGGTAGTCACAGTGCGTCCATACATCCAGCCACTGTTTCTTCTAATTGGATTGCGGAGGGTCAGGTGGGTAGAGGGAGAGGGTGGGGTTTGGAGGAGAAAGGAGAGGAGGGGGATGGCAGCATGGTAGCGGGGTGATGGGGTGCAAAGAATGCAGTCCAGGAAAATGTGCAGGCTGCTGACGTCACGCTCTCTTATTGATGAGGAGAGCAGCCTGACTTTGACAGCTCTCTCTGAGCTGTTTTCTGCATCAGCAAAATGGCTGCTCATCAAGATTTAAGAACCATTTCCACATTCCTTAAAAAAAAAAAAAAAAAAAAAAAAAAAAAAAACAAAAAAA
>VUQJ01044656.1:73212-85342 GCA_015108635.1 Andinoacara biseriatus | reverse complement strand
TACAATCAAAACAGTACATAATCAGAATTTATGTCCTCTAAACTTGCTGCTGACTCATTTGAGCTGCATAGTTTATTGATCTCTCCTTCTCTACTCTCCTTCCATCAGTACACCTCCTAGCAGTACGGTGTCGCGCCTTTGACGGGCTGCTCAGTGCAGCCAATAGCAAACATGTAAACAGCACAGAGTTGGTGAGATTATGAGGAAAAGGGTATCTTCATTGGTTGGTCAATGTAGCAGCATGTTTGGTTGTAAACTGGTTCCTTTCTTAGCCCACAGAGGGTGCCAGTGACACACATGTAGTCGTGTCATGCACTGACTCATTAAGTGGCTCAGCACAGCTCTCTGCAGCCCGAGGAGTCATGCAGGCACACAGTGACAAACTGATCTGCATCGATCAGTTCACTGGTATCATTTCTAGAAATCAGGGTTTAGCGTTTAATCTGTTTCTGTATATTAAAAATCATTCTATTTGTCTCTGTCCACCATGTGACATGCTCAATTTGATTACTATAAAAGTTGTTCATATGTTATAAGCGCCACAATCACAGGATCTCAATCCAATGTTTTAGAAAGCACCTTGCACTGTCATCTTCATAACATTAGATGAGAAAGCTGTTCTAGCGGCACATCATGTTACCAAGACAATTTAGGTTGCCTTTGTTTCCCTTTAATTCGTCGCTTCTCTGGAGCTATTGCACATGCTTGTGGCGCCCTCTAGTGAGCTAAAGGAGACAGTGGTAATATAAAAAGCCATTTTTTCTGAGTAATGACACAATAGCACAAAGTGAAAAAGAGAAATTACTCATTTAAAAGTGAACACGTCCCTGAAATTGTAAAAAATCCACACATGTATCCTGTTTGTGCCTCAGACTAACACAATTAAAGCTGATCACCTAAAGATCAACTAAAAGTCATAAATACAGACTTAAAAACAAACACAGCATTCCAAGACTGCAGAGACATCCAAACTATTTTTAACGTGCAGAGTCATCCATTTCAATGAAGTAACCCAGTGTTCTGGGTTCCTTGAGCTTGGGGAGACTGACTCAGACCTTCCTCACTCTTTCCTGGTATACGCAGAAAACTGTAGGAGAAACAAAGCTGCATCAGTTTGAATTTTTAGGTTCTCTGACTCCACCTCACCACCACTGTCCCCCTTTGCAGGTACACGCAGCTCTGGCACGACTCCTGCAGTACCTGTGGACAGCCTGTGGTGGGAGCTTTAGCAGCAGGAGAGCAGCTGGATTCATCCTCCAGCTGCTGGAATGTCACAGCTCAGATTGATGTTGCAGCAGGGAGGACCCTCCCATACAGACATGTAAGGTCTGATGTCTTGAACTGGGAGTGTTCTCCTTTTGTCTTTGTATTTCTATGCTGTGTGATAGGTTCAATGTTATACTGAATATTTACAGTGCATTTGCGCCATCACAGATACTGTGAAATGACAAATGACCAAATGGGGAGGATCACACATAAAGTTTGTTAATGCTGTAAATATTTTCAGAGAATTGAAGCTTGCTGCTAAAATGTAGTCCACATACTTTAGGCAGTAAGCTAGTTAATGGACACAAATTAGTACAAAGAAACTGTTCCACAGATTTTTGTATTAGTTCTTATGCTTCTTTTAAGAAATTTGACTGCTAAGAGATTTGACTGTCAGCATCATTAGTACCTTCAATTTAAGCATTTATGTTAGTACCTTCCCATTTACTGGAATGAATGGAGTAAAGCTGCTTTCCACTGCTCTCTTTTTTATAAGGGGTCACCACAGTGGTTTGATTGATCTGGTAGATGTCCTTCCTGATGCACCCCAAAGGGATTTGCATCTCCTCCCAGGATCAAACTGGGAATTTCTTTGCTTTTGAGGCGAATGTGTAAACCACTACACTATGAAGTGTTTCTTATTATTCTTATTCTGAATAATTTCCTGAGCTTTCTGAATGTGAGTCTGTAAGGTCAAAATGGCTGAAAGTCAAATAAGGTCAAAATACAAACTCAACACCACTGGGATAGATTCAGGTACAATTATTTCTGTAACTTACAACAGCATGACTTGGAATGAATCACACAAAAAAAAAGTGGAAATAAAATATCACACAGTGAACATGAGCAGCAGCTGAATGCAGCATTGTATGCATGTGAATGTGTTAATAATAGTGCAGCCAGGATGCTACAGACCATGCACCCCGCCTGCTCCAGCTAACATGCTTACTCTGTTCCCCTGCCTGCATAAGCTATATTTAGCTCTGCCGGGATGCTGGAAGGAGGCGTGACTGCAGAAAGTGAGCTAAGGATGAAAGGTTTAACCCTTTGCAGTCATGATGGCCATTAAAACACAGCACAGATCTTTACCTCAGGCTTTGCTTCCTCATGCAGGAGACTCTCTGAAAGAAAAAGCGATTTGCCCAAGAGGTGGGAAGCTAGCAATCTCATTCCTCATTCAAAGACACCATCAAAAAAAGGGGGATCTGGAACATTGCTCCCTCAAGACCAATAACTCTTCTTCTGGAATCATAATTATTCTTATATTATCATATAAAAGGACCTAACTATGGCTGGAATAGTGTACTCTTTGCAACACTAAACCCATACTGTGAAAAATGCTACAGTGATTGAACAAAACAACCTGCTAGGTATTATAAATTTAAAATTTTCATGCACGGTCAGCCGTGGCAAGAGCAAACATGGAGAGGAACCTGGGCAAAACACCTCACTGATTTACCCTGAAAAACACCCAGATTTCACCTGCATTTGGCATGCAGTAAATTCACATTACTAGTGAAGAACAGTGTTCAGATGTAGGGCAAATGCGTGGGTTTAGCAGTATCGATCTGAGAATGACGTCATCCTCCTATGAGCATAACAGAGTTTACTTTAATCATGGAAGAACAGTAGGAGCAGAGAGCAACACTCACCTGGCAGTCGAAATCCTGAAAGTTTCGTGCATTCTGCATGAAAAGGAAAAGAGGAGAGTTAAAATCTGCCGTACTATGCCATACTTCTTATTTAAAGCTGATAATCACTCTTAATGTACTTGTGTAACCCTATCATGGTGGTTCAGTTATTCCAGATGGATGGCAGTGCAGTGCAGGTGTTACAGGATCTATTGGATTTTCCAGCATACACAATACCTGAAGTATACGTGTGTAGACAGAATGGCAAAAACCCTCTTTTCCAGCTCTTTACCCAAGACTTCTGGTTAGTAATATAACACAATAATGTCTGATTACATTTATAGTCATTGCATTTATGCAGCTGTTTGTAGAGCTGTTGGTAACTCATTATTAGTTCCTTAGTTTAACAGCATCAAAATTGAAGAATTTCCTTCATATGAGATAACTGATGGTGCAGCATTTTGACTCTTTCATCTTAGTTTGTGTTGTTTGAGGCAGCAGGGAACTAGTAGAAGAAGCCTCTGGGATTCAGTTACGGGAGAGACCGGTGGGGTGCACATGGATTTAGAGGCAGATGGTGTCCAAAGCTGTCCTTTTCTTCTTCTAACTGTCTGTGCAGCAGAAATCAGGGTAAAAATCCACTAATCCAAAGTAATTAAACACTGAAATAATGTTGAGATGTGATGAATGTAAGATGGAGTAAGTAAACGGGGTTGCTCTGGTTTTTCACAAGTGATCTGCAACATCTGCTGCATTAGTGGATAACAAAATGGATGGAAGTCAGTAAAAATTACATTATAACATTATCAACAATTTTCATACTTTACAAGGCATCTTCATCACAGTCAGGTGACTCAACATATTAAAGCGTGACTTTTAAACAGCTTCTTTCATATAGTCTGGGGCAAGAGATGGTGGAATGACACTAATACGCTTACAATGATGAGCCAAAATATAATGACCACAAGCTTATTGTGCAGCCACAACAGCATGGCATATACATGAGCTACATATTTAATATCAGTAAAGCTTTCAGTAAAAGGTGTGGTATGTGGTGACAGGAAAGATTTGCCTTTTGTCCAAGTCACTCAGTTTAGCTATTTCTTATACATCTAACAAGTTAACTATATTTAACTGAGCCAGACCTTAGAGACAATCAGCATTATTTATCTAACCTGTGAGTGTTCAGAACAATGCTTTTTGGTTTATGATTGTATGTGTCTGAATCGTTGTACAAACTGATGTGCTAGACACAAATTTTCCTAATTTCATCTAACTGCATGTTCTGCTTTTATTAAAGCCACTTTAATCACATTCTGGATGACCACGTACATATAAAACATTGCCTGATTACACCTGTTTGGTCAGATTTTATTTTTGCCATGGTTACCTTAGCCATGGTTACTCGTTTCCAGCACTTTTATATAAATGAAGTTCTACTTTCATTACATCATCATCTCCATCTGCTTTTAAGGCTCGGCTCTTTAATGAGCTGACCACTAGGTGGAGTGAGAGGTCAGTGCCAGTCTCCTTCACTGTCATGATTTTTATGATGCATTTTCCCCACCCTGTCTCCCAACACACGACATTTACCTTAAGTGGCATGCAGCATACAAGGAGAAATGTTCTCATTCTTCAAACCCACCCCTGAGGTGATGCAATCCTCTCAGATAAATAATCACACACTCCTCCTCAGAGGCACAATACCCTCCTGACTGTGTCAGCGATCGGGGTAAAGAACAAAATACTCCCCAGACATATCATTATTTTCACTAATCAGTTAATCAGGTGTTGAGATGGAAGCTGGGAATATGGAAAGACGGGCCGTGCTTTGATCTCTTTGGTTGTTTTTGCCTTCTTGCCTCTTTCTGCTTTTGCTGCCCCTCACTTGCTGCAATCTTTCAAGCTCTTAGAAATAAAGGAGATGAGTTTCTTCCAGCCTTTCCTTTTATCCCCTTCTCTCCTTGCTGGACTGTTCTCTCTGCCTCTGTTACGTTCTGTGTTCCCTTCTCTTATTCTCTCATTGCTCCATTCTGTCTACAACCCCTTGTTTCGCTTCTTCTCTCCTTTCCCTCTACAGTTGAGCATATATGAATAATTCACTTTGATGAACGGGACTGCAGAGCATGCATGCCAAGTGTATTAGCGTATGTATTTTCCTGGGAGTACTGTAGTGGGTTCTTATTCATTTTTAGGAGACACATCTGTTCACTTTGTGTGTATGGTTGTAAAAAATTTAATTAGTTCCACAGCTGTGTGCCTGTTGCCCCGGCGGCTTGTCAACATCTTGTTCTCACTACAACTCACCTTATTGGTCAGCAGCGGCTTGATCTCAGTCAGCTGTACGTCTTGGAGCTCATCCATCTTCTTGTTGGGTCACTTTAAACCACTCTGTCCAACAAGAAAAAAAAGACAAACTATTTTCACCAAGAGTTCAGGAAGCAAACATAAGTGAACTGCATTCTCACAAAAGATACTTAAAATCTCAGATTAAATTATGTCCATCTTTATTTTGATTATCTTGCCTTTCTGAATTCAAACTAGCACACTGACACTTGTGCCCATATAAGAGTTGGACATAGAGGGCAAAAGGGCACACTTCTAGTCCACACAGGTGGTGAGCAAACACAAAGATAGATCAGGCCAGATTTAACAAGACGCCCGAAAGACCACCTCATTTGTTTTCCCCTTGAAGCCAGCCATTTGTCCCTGCACATAATTACAGAACAAGAACAGTGACATAAAAATGTCCCCCCTCCCCCATTTTCCCAGAAACACTACCTTGCCTGTTTGCACAAGGTGAGGACAGGAAGTAGCATTGAATTACCTTGCTGTGCCTAGAAGCATGGCTCATATTGCAAATAGCAGCAGATGGAGGCTCTAACTCTTCTAGGTCAGTGCTTGCAACTGCAAGCTAATGGCACAGCAAACAGCCTTTATATAGAAGGGTGGTATTACCAGAACAAATGCACACAATCATAAGAGAAACAAGCAAGAGGCGTAGGCAAATGCAATTGGATTGAAGACCAGCCAACTGCAGGAACGTCTTTTAATCACTTTCTGAATCAAAGCCAACCCCCCTTGGAATGACATTGAGCTGCTGGTATCAGATAACCTTCAGTTGGCCAGAGGGGAGTCAAACATCCAACTTCCAGCAGGAGACACCAGATATGATGATGTCACGCCATGTTTGTTTTACCAGCAGCTTCATCCTGTGATTGCCTGACAAAGATCTAAACACACATCTGCCTGGTGATGCATGAATCAGGTCAGGGGTCATCCTGGACTAATAACAGATTTCAAATTGCATGGGAAAAAAACAGGGAAGCAGATGGCAACAAGTGAGCACAATCCTCAAATTACATAAAAAACAGTTCAGAAAAAAAGGAAACATCCAGGATTGGACGTACTCAGCGATCAGTAAACGGGGAGTGAAAACATGCCAGGCAAAATCCCTGCTGACAAATCCGGCTCGAGAGTGGAACTAAATAATATTTAGACAACTGAACAAGGAAAAAAGAAAAACAAATATTCTGCATGCTTGAGCAGATTGAGTGTATTGGTCGGATCAATCCAATACTTCCTCAGGCTGTCACAGAAAAGAAGGAGGCAAAGACTGCTTTATTTGTAGCTGGCTAGTGGGGTAATTGAGGTGTTTAGTGAGACAGGGGTCAAGGCAAGCTTAAACTGACAGACTGACTGGGTGGCTTTCACAGGCCAACCCCAATGAACTTGTCGCCTTCTGTCCTCTAAACCAGCAATATTTTAAAAGCAGAGTGTTTGCTTTTAGCTTGAAAAATGCTTGAATGCCTTTCTTGTGAATGACTTCCTGTCTCCTTTGCTTTGTGGAGTCTGATGTGTCGTCCATCCAAAAAAAAGAAAAAGAAAGAAATATATATCAACCTCTCTCAGATATGCACTGTTCATCAATCTGACAGCATCTGAATATGTCAGCTTTATAATAATAATAATAATACATTTTATTGATCGGCACCTTTCAAAACTCTCAAGATCACAATTTAAAAACATATAGACAGTTAAAAGAGAATAAACTAAACAAGTAAAACCACAAAACAAGGTAACAAATAGAATATGACAATGTTTATAATGAAGGGTATGCAAGGGTACACGACTTTTCTGTGAAAGTAAAAATGGCAATCTTGTGAGTTTGGACCTAGCAACATCTACAGATCACCTTCAGAACTGGTCTGAGTGAATATTGTCACATTAACAGACATGGACTGCACACGTCTCTCCTGAATCTTAGGTTTCTCAGATCATGACTGTCTTGTAGAACGTCCTTAACAGCAATGACACAAGAAAAAAAAAATTACACTTAAGTGTTGACTGGGTTTTAGACACTGACTGTGACAGGTAGGGTTAAAAAAATTATGGTTAATAACTTCTCAAAGTATTCACAAAACATTAATAATAAAAACAGCTAGAAGTTTGTTGCTTCTAGCTGTTTTTAGACGTCTTTCTGTTAAGTTTTCTTAACATACTTAGAACATCAGACTGCAGACTGAGCGAGTTGGACATATTTATGCACACAGCAGTGCATCATTAATTGCTTACAATACACTGAGGAAGAATCAATCATTGAGTTCCTCACATCACATCACTTTAGGTGAGAAAGTGGCTTCTCTATTATCAAGGTAACATCCTAAATATAGAAGCCCAGGCAAGAAAAGTCACACTGTCATGAGGGCTACCTGGCTCACTCTGTTACTTTTGTGGATATATCTGAACAAAGCAGTGAGGAACACTAACATAAAAGTGACCTTTGTTTAAATGACAGAATACCATCATTTATCAGACCGATGAAGCTGGAAATGTTATATATCAAGTCCCTGTAAAGGGCTGTCCCAGAGGGGATACATCTGGTCTGGTCTGGTCTCACAACCCCTTGAAACAAGTCAGGTAAAGAACACCAGATCACATTTTGAAACATCCACTGGCTTCGCTACCCTTTTCCTGCCTACTCTATATCTGTGCCACCATTCAGCATGTACAGCTGTTGCCATAGAGACAAAGCTGGTTGCTGATGTTTATTCTAAGCTGGGATAGACCCACGGGACAGATGTGAGGCAAGGAAACAAGGGGAATAGATAATGGTAGACATTAGAGCTGCTGAAACATGTTTTTTGGCTTCATTTCATTCAATCCCGTTTGCCTCCGAAAATCACAGGGACCCGAGTGTATCATATATATTGTCTTGATGACAGTAAAGATTACTGTAACTGTACCAGGCAAGGATTCCCAGGTGACATCAGGGAAATTCAATTTGCAGCTTACAGGGTTTGTCCCACATTCACAACGTACCATGAATGTGGAGGAGGATGGGGGAAAGATTGAAAATGCTGTTGTAGAACAAGACCTGACGTGTTACTGTCTGAAGCAGCACTCTAACAAACACCAGAATCTCAGATAGTCAGCTCCACCAGCATTAAGATGAGTAACACCAGATTACATGCCATATCTTACATGTGAATTCCCCACATCTGTTCTCTTCAGGCTCTGTCTCCTGCAAAGCACGCTGTGTTCAGAGGAGCCTCATTTCTGGGATAAATATCAGCTCACACAGAGAGGGAATGAGCAAACAACAGAAAATCCTGAAGAAACTGT
Source organism: Andinoacara biseriatus (assembly GCA_015108635.1). NCBI lineage: Eukaryota > Metazoa > Chordata > Actinopteri > Cichliformes > Cichlidae > Andinoacara > Andinoacara biseriatus. Next base: position 76,820 of record VUQJ01044656.1, on the reverse strand, counting down.
GTCAAGAGAAAACCCACATGAGGCTCTTTCTACACAGAAAAGGTCAGCTTTCATTACATTCTAGTGTCATCAGTGCCTCTGAGAAGCCAGTGGCACTGATGACATACTGAAATCTGTCAGTTTAATAAAGCATTAACTCATTTAGCATCCCTTCCTCTCTGCTCTTCGGTTGGCAAGCACTACCGCCTACCTCACACACATCATCCTGAGCTTTAAGCAGAGACAGAGTAAGTCTTTGCTTTAACAGTGAGGCGCAGGCGCCTGAGTACATCCATATGTGGACACAGTGGCGCATGCCAAACACTTCCTTTAGATATACCCCGTCTCTGCCAAGAAAAGGAGTCCTGTAGCTGCCATGTCAGCAGGCATCTCTGAGTGACTGATGAGCACATCCCCTACTCCCTTCTCCATCTCCCATTTTTTTTCCTCACTCCCTCATCTTCCTCTTCTCTGCACACTCTCTAATCCTTTTCATTTTCTGCTCATCTCCATCTCACCTTAGGCCATCAGAAACGCTTTGGAGATGGCATGATGGGCGACTGGAAGCCCAGTTGAGGTATTTAGTCCTCTTTGCCCTTTTTCACCATAGCAACCATGACTTCAGATTTACTGGTTTACGTCATGACCACACTTTGACTCTGACCACTCTGCTTTTATGCTGAATATCAGCATGATGACCTCATATTAACCTTCCTCTGGGGCTATGAGGACCCAGACTAAGCCATCAGGTGTACTGCCATGGTGATAAACACTGAAATCCCATCGATTCACTGTCACCTGGTGCAGTGGGAAGAGGATTACAGCAAAGACAGCTGGGTTGTAATGAAGAGCTGACGAACAGCTCCCAATGACACCGATAAAAAAAAACAAAAAACATAAAAACACTGCGCAAAATGTTACAAAAATTGTCTCAAACTTGATTTTGACATAGAAAACTATGAAAAATACAAAAAAGTATCACTTCTGCTGCATTGGTTCTGATTTTAACAGACTTTATCTTGCACCTGTCCTGGTTTACAGTTCCAGGCATTTTAAAACTCTCACTTCAAAAGTAGAAAACGCGTCTCAGTCATTGATAATGTGCATCATTTTTCCCCACCACACACAGCTTTTTAAAAATTCAGAATCCTTATGGTTTATTTATCTTAATGACTTTAACTTCAAACTATCCTCTCCGGCTGATCTAGCTCCACTCGAAGTCTGTGCGGTATGTAAAAGGGATTCTCACTTAAAAGCAGCATAAATTTAGTTTCATGTTTTGATCCTCTGAAAGTCGGTGCTGCAAAAGTTTTCAGCTTGCAAAAAAATGACTTGAGACACCAGGTAATAACTGGAGTTGGCCAAAATTTGCAAAGAGTAGTGACAGCTCAAACTCTTACTCAGTGCAGGAACTGTATCCTCCCAAGGACACAGCATTTCTAAACTGATGATCCTTGACAGGTCTGGTCAGACACTGAAGTTGATGTTTGCTCTCTGGGAAAGTTTGAGGTCCGTGGTGAAATCAGGTATGTTTTGATTTTTATCATTTCAAATAGAGCAAAATGGAAAAGTTCAGCAAAGCATGAAGACCCACCTTAACCCTCAAGCAACTAAGCTATTTTAGTGTCTTAAATGACAGACTGGGATCAGGGATTACAAGTGGAAAATTATAAAACATATATTAAAAACATATATTTCTTGAGTGAAATATGGCCACACACAAATTTCCATTATCCTGTCACATCATTGGGCCAGTTCCTGTAAAAAAGCTATAAAAAGGTGTAGAAACACACTGATGAATTTATGGTAGGAAGCACTTCTATGGTCCAAAATATCACGGCATATATAAATATATGGCTAGACTCATTTATTTTTCTTTTCCCTGGTAATGTCTTGATGGGCAGCCTGGTACAGCAGCTCCTGCTTTTTTCTTTTTGATTTTATTAAAATTTCATTGACTATAGCACTCGATAAGGCTGATTTCTTTAGCTCTCTGTATTTTTATTCTGAAGTGAACGGCTACTTTTTATTCTGCAAGTCTTGTCAAGTCAAGCTTTGCAAGTTTACTGATCTGATTGTGCTGACACTTCGACTGCCCGGAGCGAGGCCTGTAATCCTGGAGGAGCTACGGAGGTGATGATGGGGTTTCAGAGCTGGAGCTGTTACATGGGGTTATGTAAGGTCTTTGGACAATAAGATGGACGCGCCTGGTGAGCTGACTAAGACCCAGGAATACTGTGAGTGTAGTTTAATGTCTTGCATGTAGATGAATTGCTGCTTGCAGTTCCCAGACAAAAGCATAACTGTACCTGGACCTTTTGTAGAGGAAGGGCATTCACTCTTAGCGGTAAAAAGAAATGTGGAGGGAGCGCACTGTCTGTGATGTTGTGGTGCAGTCCCAGACATGTTACTGCAAAGAAACATTTTTTGGCCTTATTAGTGAATTAGGTGTGGAATTAATCTATATTGCTTGCCAAAGGATTTCTCTTCTATCATTGCTTTTGCAGTTTGAATCCAGTATGCATTCTGAATCAACCAGTTTGAATCCAACTGGAATCTTCCATCAGCTGATGCAGAAGTCATCTGAACAGCTATTGATAATAAATGGAAAACCTGGACCGCCTCTGAACCACTTTCTCCAACATCTGTTGCAGTTGTACTGCCAAAAGAACAGATACACAAACTCTGGTCAACCCATAAACCTGTATTTATTTGTTAGATCTTTACTTAAGCTCCACATATGTTGGTTTTAAGTAATTGAAGTTTTTTTTTTATTTTATTTTACCTTTTGGTATTTTTTATTGTGCTCCTTTTGTGTAATGTTTACTTTGTTGAGCCATTTTTGTTTTGTCATACTGCATTTAGCTACTTTATTTAAGCTGCAGTTTGTCTTTAGGGTCATTTCCAAAAATTTCCCACTTACAATCAGAGATTCCAGAAATTCCAGGTGAAAGGTACATTTCATAATTGGAATTATGTTGGAGGTATTGGATGAACTGCCACGGAATGACCCTTTAATGTTTTGGCTGCTATAATATAAATTTCCCAACTTCTGGGAAAAATTGAGTACATTTTATTATCTTATAAATGACTCAGTATGGTTACTAGAATATTAATCTGCTTCAGGGCTGCAGCCCACAGAATATCTAGTTCTTGACTTGGGTTGCAACTATTCCCAACTACCAATTTACTTCCACTGAGAGAAAGTAGTATTATCTGCCTGGCTGCCAAAATTTTTGGAATGACAGAGGAACACAAGCATGTCTGTCCTCAACTAGAACCTCTGTCCTCATTCAACACTTCCCCGATCTTCACATCACAACAGAAAACAGGCTAACACAAATTCCAGAGATACTAGCCTCCTGCCAACCATTCAAACAGCCTAACATTTATGCCTGCTTCTCTTTACGAGCATTTTTAACCTCAGGGCAAACACAAACCAGTGTAAACAACTTCTTCTAACCCGGTCACTAGTGTGGTGATGCCCTATTCGAGCGGGATCTTTCCAGGGTACTGTTACTAGAAATTTCCTTATCCTCACTTTTAGTAAACAGGCAAAGCCAGTGTTTATAGTTCTGAGTCTGTAGAGGCGACAATCCGCATCAGAGTAAAGCTAATGGGCTATGACA
>VUQJ01044654.1:50231-62788 GCA_015108635.1 Andinoacara biseriatus | reverse complement strand
TTTGCACCTTTTTTGTCCCCAAAATGTTCCTGATTGTTTCTCTTGCATCTGCCCAGAGGGTTTACATGAACAGAGTCTGGACTAGATCAGCAGGAAGTAGTGTTTGTGAGAGGTCCTAAATGGCTTTAAATTGGTTCACAAAAGGCTGTAGGAATATGAATCCTATTTGGAGGCTATTGTTGTCATCTCACTGTGTAGACTTTCAAAATTCAGCTTTGAAATCTCTTGAGTTTCACCCAAAGTCGAGGAGAAAAATCAGGCTGTCAGGGGGAAAATGGAAGCACATTTCCCACCTTCCAAATAAAGAAAATCTTTTACAAAGACACGCTTCCTGACTGGGGAGCTAGGCTGCTACTCTCAGCAGTCTGACTACCTGACATATTATGGTCTGGGGTGCCCGCTGTAACCAGGGGGTACGTTGTGGATTGGTTACCTAGGTAACCAGCAACCCTCCATGCTGAGCAGCTAGTACGAGTATGTGCAAATGAGCAGCTCAGAGTGTAGGCAACAGAGCGTTTTTATGGGTCTCTGAAACTTCACTGGCACAATGAAGAGCCTGGGAATGAACATTGTTTCCTCATATGCTGCAGGCTGTATGTTAGGCAGGGGAGGGAGAGCGAAAGAAAGGAAGGACAGGAAGAGAGGGTCATGTCCCAGTTACACGGGATCCATGTATATGCATTCAATAAATATGTGTCCGTATTTATGGTGTGCAAAATATGGCAAACTCCTGACAAAGGCCTGTGATTCCCATGCATACTGCAACACAACAACAAATAAAGCCTTTGGGTTTCTTGCATGCAATGCGAGCAGCTAGAAGTGAACAGGTTTACAGAAATCCAGGAGGATTCCTCAAAGTCCACAGCTGATGTCCATGAAGACCTCATTTGGGAATGACATCCAGCTGACGTCATAGAAGAGTTGGGTTTTTTTTTTTGTTTGTTTTTTCATAATATTTCATTAACAAAAACAGATTAAAAAGCAAATTATGCTACACTACCCCTGCATCCATCTCACCGTTAAACTCCTTGATCATGGAAAGTATCCCAGGTGCTTTTGACCTAGTTGTGCAAGTGTACACTTTGCTTAACATACTGAAAAACTGTGAGCATTTTTCACAATTTCATAGCGGATTGGTAAAAACAAACAGTTCAATTACATTTTATTAAAATCTTTAATTTAGTTCACTTTCATTTAGACTGACAGAGGGATGCAGTGTGTTGTCTCACTAGCATATTTTACTCACACCGCTATCATATCCAGTTTAACTCGTGCACTCTGCCCACATGCAGCTCTTGGGAGAAAACGTCTCCAAACAGCATTTCAAGTCTATTTGAGGCTCTGTGACATTAAACCATTTTGAAAGATTTCCTATTTTATCTTGGTCCGTGGGAAACCCCTTTTCAAAAGTATCTGTGCTGGAAATGTCTGAATCTGATCCCGGGACAGAGGACGATGGATAAGGATGGAGTGCAATGGAGAGGTTGATTACCAACCAATCTGCCATAAGAAGCTTCTGTCTGTAAACACAAGCTTTTTCCATTTAATCCACACCTCTGTTGCTACAACCTGAGTGGAAAAGTTGGCATTTCCATATCAACTCATCCTTTTGCCTACTTAGACGTTCCTCCTCCTGTAATCAGACAGGCCAGTTTTGGACTGATGATCACCGAGTTTCCCATATTCATCTCTTGACTTGAGCCTGTCCTAAATCACTCAGGGTGAAGACGCCTTCAGCGAAATACTGACAGAGCTCACTAAACTTGAAACTGAGGACACTGAGCGTCTCCATGTTGTCCTTGTGAAATACTACAAGTCACTGTGTTTTGTGTTTAAGCCTGTAGTGATTTGGTGGCATGTCCATCCGCACGGGGGTATCATCAGTCGAGCAGGTTTAGCAGGCAGCTGACGTGTTTAGTACAAAACAAGCAAAGGACATCAGCTGGAGGACATTCATTATCTCTGAGACCACCCCTGCATCTTCCACCAGGCTTACAACAGGCTCCACAGCCTATTAAATCCTCGCCTGGATCTATTCTAATTTCATTTCTCAAAGCTTGTTGCTTCCATGTACAGGTGATATTATATATAACTCTATATATCATATTGCAGATTTTGGGGTGGTACATTTTCTGGAAAGTTTAGTGAGAAATTGTTAATGTCAGAAATGATGAGTCAGCAGTGTTTTATGTAATCCCTAGAATTCTATACAGTGGTACTTTGATTTGCGAGTGTCCCACTAACGAGAGTTTTGAGATACGAGCTGTCGCCCGGTCGAATTTTTGCTTTATGTTGCGAGTGAATATTTGTCCATAGAAAGCGAATGCTTGAAAGGAAAGAGGAAAAGGATGACGACCATGGATACCAAGTATAAAATTATGGAAAAACATGAATGAGGTGTGCGTGTTGCTGTCTCGGCGGGAACAGATTGATGTTTCAATTAATTTCGATAGGAAATTTTGAGCGAGGTCGCAGAACGAATTAAACACGGTACCGCTGTGCTGTGAAATAAAAACCACTTCTTCGCAGTGACGTTAACAGGATGCTGACAAAAGGAGCTGTTTGCTAACGTAAAACATAGCTGCGGATTGTTTCCATAAGTCATTTCAATTCAATTACATTCCTTTTGTAAAATGCCAAAATACAACAGTTGCCTCAAAGCGCTTTATATTGTAAGGTAATAATAGAGAGAAAGAAAGAAAGAGGGATACGGGACAAAAGACATGCTGTGGAAGAGAGCCAGAGCAGATCAGCCCATTTTCCTCATTCAATAATCCAGAGCAAAAAGTTGTTTGTGTTTTTAAATACTGTGACAACACATGAGCAAACAAAAATCCTAATATTTGATTTTTATTTATTTATTCATTTATTTTTTAAAGATCAAGAAAAAAAATTAAGGCAAATGAATAAAAACAGTTCAACTCAAAACCGTCTGAAACGGTTTGGCAGGAAAGACCCAATCAAATTAAAGTGGGCAGTTAATGGATACGCCCTTAACAGATCATACAATATTGAGCATTAACGTTTCCTTATTTCTTTTTTAAACATTGTTTATCAAGTTCATTTTTTATATAAATATGTTTATATAAAAAAAATAACAGGAACAGACCCACCGGTTTTAGACTCTGAATTTTAAAGATGTAACATGTTGCCCCCACGTTTCTTTCAAACAAAGCCACAAAATTAGTATTAGTTAACCTACTAATAAAAGACTAGAATTCACTGTGGAAAACAGCAGCATAAATTTCCTGTCTGTGCAGCAGATAATTCCATTAAAATGCTCCAAAAGGCACCGACAGCACAGAAAAGGTGAGAATCCCGGTGGGTTCTGCTTGGCTCTAAGTGATGACGTCCAAAAAGTAATACTGATAATTATCAAAATCATAGCAAGCTTACTTCCTTTAAATTGCTGGATTGTTGCAGATCAACTCAAAATATTGCCAACAAAGACCGAGTACAACCAGAGATACACATGTATATTAAGGAGAAGCACAGATATAATAGTATTATTAAGCTGTACTTTTTTTTTTTTAAATACTAGGCATCACAAATAATGAAAAAAGAAGCGGTACCAGATTTACTGTCTGTGTTCGTGTTAACAAGCAGAGATTGACAGCAGCCAGCCATTCAGCAGAGGTTCAGTGTAATCACAGCTTTGGAGTCATAGGGAAAATTCACCAGAAAAATTCCCAACATCTTCCAATTTTCCACATGTCCTAAAGCATTTTTATCCACTGGCTAATAAAGTAACTGACTAATAAACAGTTGACAGACTGACTGACTCCTGGAAGACGGCGCAGCACTGAATCCAACTGCAGCTCCCGCAAGTCACGACTAAGACGCCTAAAACTGCTTCTGTCTGTGCTGAATCACTTTATACTTCCTGAAAACAAATTAGAATAAATGCTGCAGCATCAAATTTTAGAAATAGTAATGTGTTATGTTTATGATTAATATGAGGAAACACAACAAATGAGTTATGTAGCACTAGTCAAAGATCTAAAAATAGGCCAAGCTGGCACCGTTTCTCAAAATGGAACCAGTACGGAAATTCCAGACCAACAGCTTTTGTACAAATGGTAATGAGCCCAAAATTAAAATGCATACTTTAATATCTAATAAAGGCAGTGTTCACAGCAACAATGAGGCCCGATACGGCACAGTCTGACCCATTTAGACAGATGGGGAAAAAGTTCATCCTGGGTCACAGCACTGGCACGAAAAGGGCACAGGTGTCCCGGAGTCTGACCTCAAGAGGGGCAGGACTGCAAAACAGCTGGAAGGATGGATACAGCTGTGATCGCATCCAGAGGGAGGCAACAGGAGGATGAGAGGAAGGAAGAGAAGAAAGAACAAGGGGAGGAGTGGGGATAAATTCTGTGAAAATGCCAAGAGGAAGAAAACTGTGTGTGTGTGTGTGTGTGTGTGTGTGTACGTACTAGCCTGCCAGAATGAAATTAGGTTCAATGGTGATTCTGTAATTCATTTTCTTCTTTTTGTAGCCAACTGCTTCATTTCACTATCTTCCTTTCCTCGTGTATGGCATCCCCGACTTTGCTGGAACTATTCAGATCCACAGATTCTGATTAAATCCCAGCATTATATCCAGGATAGGAAGCACTAAAATTACTTTCCAAACAGATTGCTTGATTACTAATTGAAACATTGTCTTTTTCTGGGCTTTTCAAAGCTCTGCACACCAAACAGGTGTTTTCAATGACTCAGACCTCTGCTGAGGTGAAGTTGGGCAGTTTCGGGAATTGTATCAGGTTCAGAGACAGATGCATGTAAAAGCCATTGTGACAGGACCCCATTAGTTAGAGAGATCTGCTGGGAAGCTTTGCACTGAGCATTTTTGTCATCACTGCACTGGTGGATGCAGACTCTAATGGGGACCATGATTTACAAACATCAGATTGTATTCAAAATGACTTGAACCTGGCAACTGAGGTTAAAAATTCCTTATGGGGTGGCCGTGGCTCAGGTGGTGCAGTGGGCCATCTCCCAAGCAGAAGGTCAGTGGATCAATCTCCAACTCCTCCTCCCTGGGTGTCAAAGTATCTCGGGGCAAGATACTGAACCACAGTGGCCCCCGGATGTCTCCAGAGAGTGAGTGTGTGAGATTTAAGCGCTATGTGAATGTATGTGAGAAAGGCACCATTGTTAGTACCAGTTCATTTATATGGAGAAGTGTTTACTGAGGTCACACAGCAGGGGAGCGTTTGCCTGTTTTCTCAATGATTTCTAATACAACCAGAATTTTTTTCACAACCAAATTCATTTCTCATGGTAAAACATGGTAAAACATGCCGGTTTTAAGTTACTTTAAGGTACTAATATTGGTTTTGCGTTTCAGACCTGGAAGCTGCGTCCATCTTTTTTGCCCAGTATGTGGGGAGGTCTAAGGCCTTACTACCACCTTCCACATCTGCGAGTCCGGACAATAAACACGAGGGTCTCTGTGCCCGTTTATTGTGATCGGGCAGCTCATCCATGGGGTCTTCACTTTACAATGTACCAACTGGGCACGGGCCCCAGGAATGAACACTGGGTTGTGTCCCCCAGCTGTCTGTGTCCACAGTGGAGTATAATCAAGGTTCAAATGACTCCTGGAGAAATTGTGGATGGATCACTGCTAAAAACATCCACGGACTGTTTCTTTCTGCCCGCAACAAAGCAGCATGTGGCTACGTTCCTATCGTGTCTAATCTCTGTTATAACTAATGTCCACACTAATGAATAACCAGCAGCAACAAAGAGACACATCTGAGTGATGCCAACTTATCACCATTAGGCATTTAGATGTTCCAGTCATTCAATCCAAAATATTTTTGATCGATACAAACTTGCCATTGTAAGATTTTCATCCAGATGTTTGGGGAAAAAAAACTGCAGTTTTATGATCATTTCAACTTCCATTTTGCAAAACTGATTAATGCTTGGATCCGTTTATCTAAACCCATGATGCTCCACTCTGACCCACTAAATCTTACTTGATGTAACCGTCTAACGATTTCCCACTGAGACCATTAAAGTTTCATCTAATCCATTATGTCTTTTAAATCTACTTGTTATGCAGTCCATCCGCCTTCATCCGTTCACCTCCTGCCACCCAACACCTCGTTCTCCCATCATTAAACCTCCTCCCTGTGTGGGATTTCTTCTCTCACACTTGTTCCTGTTCACCTTCGTTTTCATCCCCGTCTCCAGGGAATGTGCGTTGGCACAGTTTCTGTTAATTAAGACAGACGTCCACCCTAACGAGCAGGACGTCCACAAAGCATTGTGGGCATCAGGTATCACTGGCGTCACACATCTTGTGCTGAAAACAACACTTTCTCTCACTAGCACCAACAAAAACACCTCCTCCACATTCATGCGATGTGTTGACAAGCTTGGCCGGGCCGAGTGTAACAGCCTGTCATGTCCAGGCCACTGCCCTCGGCTTCAACGTGACTTCATTCACACCCGCCGTGACCTGCAACGAACCGGACCGCTGACCAGCTAAACAATAGGAACCCTCTTATAAGACCTCCATTATCAAAGTGGAAGTCAAAGAGAGAACCAATAAAGTCTTGGGATTTGTTCTGTTTATGCCGCACAGACAGGCGTCACACAGAGCTGTCAAAATATATTACGGATCCAGATCCTAAGACTAAGTGTTCTCCATTAAAGAGGAATAATTCTGGCGCATGCTACAAACCACATGTACTCTTAGGTTATCAGTTTTATATCATCCAAAAACACAGACCCGCGGCTACAGCGTGAATGGAAACTGGAAGCAGGAGTTTATGGGCATCAGACAAAAACCAGGCACAACCTTAACAGAAGCAGGAGTGAGAGGAACGCTGAGGGGAATGCTGGGAAAAGATCACAGCACTTTCTTTAATAAAGAAAAAAAAAAAAAATTCAATCAGACCTAATTGGATCAATATTACCCATTTCACATCAATTACCCCACAGTTGTATGCCGACCGCGGCTTTTTTGCTGGCTCCAAAACAAAATCCCCACAGACTTCATGGTCAAAACTTTACAAAAAATACCCACTTTCCCTCTCTACAGATTATATAACTCAGCTGTTTATTAAGGCTTTAAATTCATGCTTGATTAAGAGGCGTGGTCGCCAGATGTCAATAAAGGTTCCTGAGACAATGAACTGGATCTTTTGGCTGCTTTGTGATGTTGGTGCCTCCTGGAACAATTCTAATGCTTTGCTGGGTCAATAATATGGATTTCTGTGCAGTTATATGTGCTAACAGTACATTGAAGAAGTCTGTGCTTTGGCCAGTGAAATTCAGGCATTATTTTCTTTACATGTTAGCAGCATCTCTAACTTGCGTATAGGAAACGCTCCAAAAGGAAGTGATCTACTAAATTCTGTATGGGTTATGAAGCACAACGAGTGCAGGTCAGAAAACAATAGATTAGAGTATGAAGTATACATGCATAATACAGCACATCCACAGGGCATCTTTATGCATTGTAACGCCTGACTGATACAGCACAATCAGTTCTATGGGAGAAAACACCCAAAAGCTCAGGACAACATTTTTACGTTTTGGTTTGTCCAGACCAACAGATTGCATTCACAACAATATGAAACTAAAAAATAAATAAATATGCAAATATGAGGGCAAAGCAATGGCTGACTGGTTACAGAACATAAAAAAAAACGAGTCTCAGGTTCAATTCCAGACCAGAAACGTTTCTAATAATCCTCCTAATAAAGGCACAATGCCAAAAGAAGTTTGTATATTTCAGATCAACATCACTGCAAATGTATTGGCATGGAAGATACAAAACAATCTAAAAGAGGCAACAATACTGCCATAAAAATAGATGACACTAAACTGATATACTACAGGCTGCAATCTATAAATATCACTAACATGAGCAGGGATAACAGACACCCTTGGTATGAGTCTAAAGGCCACCTGAGGCCAAGAATGCAAACAGTCCCTTTGCTAAATGGATGAAATAATTTAAACATAACCCTCAATACTGTGCACAGCATCTCCCAGGGGACATGTGAAGGAACAAAGTAACGAGCCTTTAACAAAAGTGCACGACAGATGAAGGAAAGAAAAGCAAAGTCTTGTGAGCTCCTGTGCATGAGGTTAAAACCAGTGCACTGTTCCTGAATCTGAGTTTCAACAATCAGTCTCCTTTCCATCTGACAGCCTTCAAAGTGAAGTCATGTCCAGCCTGTCCTTTTCCCCCACACCTTTCCTTTCTCCATCCCCTCATCCTCGTCTTTATGTTTGGTCGATCAGCAGAGACGACCGCCTGCACAGCCTCTTGTCCTTCAGTCAGACTTGGCCGCTCCACTATGCTGGCCTCCAGCTCACCTCGCCCGGAGACACCAAAGCACAGCATGGCAGCATCCTGGCACTAACGCACGCACACACACACACACACACACAAATCACAGACAGAGCTTTAATTCAGACCAACGCTTCCTACTTCACGAGTGTGAGTCGGAGGGCAGGAAGCCAGAGAGGTAATAGGATGTTCCTCGCTCACTTTGTAACGTCTCAGAGAGCTGGGCGAGAGCCAAAGAGCAGGGAAAAGTACAAAGCTACACTAAAACTAAAGCTTGCTTCAGGTCTTTCTGTTTAATTTAGGAATTTAGGAATTTAGGAATGACTCCCAGAAAGAGGTTAAATGCAGACAAACAAAACTGTGGTGAACTTGAGTCTAATTCAACTGCTGAAAAATGAAAATTTCATACTTTTCTATGTCTGGTGCAAGAAGAAAATCTATACTCTGAGTTTTGAACCTTAGAAACTAGCAAAATGTGACCATTTTATAGACCAGAGAAACACTGATAATTTATGTAATCTTAATACATGAAACAACCACTTTACCCATCTGGACATATATTAAGAGTTTTAGGGAATCTTTCAGTCTGACAGTTATTTTTTAAATCACTCTGAGATTCGAGCAGTGAAATTAAACAGCACTTTTGATTAAACAGAAGATAAAGCATACTGACATTAGAGGAGCAGTCATCTGCAAAACACAACAGCCAATCAACAGTTTTACATCTTGAGGAGGATAATCCCTAATCTGACATCAGACAGCCAACACATTAATCCCATCAGCGGACTCAGGGATTATGACAGTGCGTCAGCAGATATCGCTGCACAGACAAATGCAGACAGGAGCACGTGATGGCATCATTCATAATTTTCCACTGCTGGTATACAGTATTTCTTGCACAAGACATGGACCATTTCATATAAACACCACACAGGGCTGCACTTTTCTGGGTTCCTTTGTTATATTTGTACATTTCTACAGTTTTTTTCCCCCCTTTTTTTTTTAAACAGTCAGATATACTATTCAAAAGGTCCCAACATTCATATCTTTAGCACAGGGCTTCAGATATAAAACTCATTCACTGGTCAGTCTCAATGGAAATACCGATCATAGTTCATATCTCTGTGTTTAAGCCGCAGAAAATGCAGAAAGGAAGACTGAACGGAAAACTTTCAAAGCAGACACGAGTCCAACACAATCATATGGGTGCCCACGTGTGCTGTTTTTCATGAGCCTTTTTTGCATTTTCAAGCAAACAGTTCTCTCTTTGTTGGCAGCTGATGATCCTGTTACATGTGAGGGCTGAGCAAGCAAAAAGACCAGTTTATTTTAAAATGCAGATAATAATCATGGAGGTCAGCCGGGGGAGTATCATCCTGGGGAGATGAAGTACTCCCTCCTCTTTCTGCGCACACACACACACACACACACACACACACACACAGGGGAGAGGGGGATGCTTTTGGTAGCCTTTCTGGTTACGCAGCTTGTAATGGCCAACACCCAAAAACACAGGATGGAGCCCACCGCAACATTAATTTAAACCAAAATCCACTAAATTAACCACATACTGCAACTAGAAATTCTATTTTGAGGCAGCGATTGTGTAAAAAAATTAGATTGTCTTTCATTCTGATGACAACTGCAGCTCATATTTGACAGACTAATAAAATGTAACGTGGTTAAAGGCAGGACACACGGTGTGAGGTCCAACATTGTGCATGTGTGTGTATGATAAGCATCTGTTCGTTTTGCTAACATGGAAGTCGGGACAAAAGACTAGAGAAGTGGTAACAAAGGGACGCGTTATGCCCATTAGTAAGCGACTCAAACGGCTGTGAAGTTGAGATTAATTTAAAGGAGACCGAGCAGGACGGTGGTCCCCCTCCACCCTGCTGCCGGGAGTCCCTGCCAGAAACTGGGTGTAACACATACAAGAAAACCGTCAACTTGCCACTAACTTGCTAGACAGACACAAAAAAAATCCAATTAGTAGCACATATATTACTTAAGTTGGCACGTAGCCGGGTGGAGGGGGCGGCGTGACCCCCGCCCCGGCTCGCTGTCGTGGCCGTGTATCTGCAGACTCGCCTGCCTATTGTTTCCTCCGCTGTCACGGCCGTTAAAGGTGCGCCGCGGATTAGCTTTAGCTTTAGCCTCGCCGGCTACAGCACCGCAGCCGACCGGGCTAGCCCCAGCGCCTAGTCGCTTCTGAGCACAAAGCTAAAAGGTAACGCAGCACCTTTCTTCCGCTCGGCTTCCCAAAAGTCGCCGCGGTGTCGGTGTGAAAACACAAAGCGAACAAGCCCAACAGTTTCTCAGAGACACACTTAGAAGAGCTGAAACGTACCCAGAGCTCCGTTCCCCAACTCATGGCGGATTCTTTCTGAGTTCTCCAGCACTGGAAGCAGTTTTCCCCGCTCAGACTCTCCCAAACGGCCGCCGGGATTCGGGTCCTCCTCACCGTCTGCCGACTAACACACACTCCTCCTCCGCCTCCTCTTCCTCCTCCTCCTGAACCGGCAGGGACGCCCTTCCAGGGGCCCCGGACTGCACAGGACCTAAAACACTGTGTTTATGGACATCATGACTTTAATTCATTTTACATTCAAATTATCGGCACACTACCTGAAATCAATGAGAAACAATTATACCAAAGCAAAATATTAATCAGAATATATACAGTGTCAGCAGCTCAGTTTAATTTCAACAAAATATATTAAATACAGATAGATAGATAGATAGATACTTTATTGTATTTATTTATTTATTTATTTAATTTAAGGGAAATTACAGCAGCAAGAAAATAGTACAAGCTACAATAAATAACAAGTGAGAGTAGAAGTGCCACAGGCACAGACCGAAAAACAATGATAAAACCAAAATGAATAAAGGATTCTTTATTGTCATTCGCATCACATTTACATGCGGTGGAACGAAATTTCTGTCCTCAGGTTCCAGTGTTGCTCTTAAAGAAGAATAAATAGAAATAGAAAGTAACAATAATCCATCCATCCATTCACTTCCGCTTATTCTTTTCAGGGTCGGCTGGAGCCTATCCCAGCTGAGGCAGGGCCAGGCCAAAAAAAAAATATATATATATATATATATATATATATTTGAACTATATGAATAGAAATAAAAAAATAGCATTTCATGACATAAGAGTGTAATTAATTTTAATTAGTCATTGTTGCGTTGGTGTATTTGTTGATTGTTTATTTATCATGAAATATAACAAAATAATAAGGCTGTAAACTTACATTCACCAACTTTACAGGCCATTAAACCCCACAATAATTAATTTTTTTGTATTAGCAGTTTGCAAAGTTTAAATAATCCCTTGAAATGAGAGTTTGTGGTGTATTTTAATAAGCGGTCTGTTTTTTCGGGTTTATTGCAACATCATTGCAATATGTAAAGCCAGTTGTTATTGGTATTAATAACTCAGTAAGTTGTAATTTATTGAAATTAATTAATTTTCATCACTTATTTTCCATTCTGTTTTGAATACCCAACTTTCCAGAGAGACACGCAGCTGTATTTCCCTATTTTACTCCGATTTTTTTTTTATCAGCATGTATACAGTAAGTTCCCCGAGAGGTTCTTATAATGCAAAATATTCATTTGCAAAATCCAACGTTTTTCTGATGACCCACATCGTTTAGAAAGGCAGTTGCAGGATCAATTAACGCTGTAATAATGATTTAGCGGTTCCCTCTAGCGGCCACGAAAGATTATTACAGTGTCTTCATATTAAACCTGGAAATATTCAGAAAGGTGGAAACACTTAAAATACTAAAAACAAGAAGTTTGAAAAAGTAACTTCTGGCAGAACTAGTTACTTCGTATTTTATTTTGGTAGTCTTTCGTGCTTTGTGTTTGTGTAGTTATTTAGTTTACATTTAGTTTTCTTGTGTATTTTTCTCAACCCATGGTTCATTTTTGTTTGTGTTTATGATTAATTCTTGTTTCTTTTACCCAAACTTACCGGCTGTGATCCCTGGGGGATACCTGACAAAAGGTGTTGGCGAGGGCTGAGCACACATGAACTAATGGACTAATGGGACTGCACCACTAGTTCCTGCTGCAGAGGGGGGACGTGGAGTTTCTTTAGTTAAACTTTTTTGTTTAAGTGAATATTTGTATTTAAAGTTTATTAACAAACGTAGCTGTACTGTGGTGTTGGGTTTAGTTAGTGATTGTATTCGGTTTAGTTACCTCCTATCGTGTG
>VUQJ01044654.1:31319-41506 GCA_015108635.1 Andinoacara biseriatus | reverse complement strand
CAATGGGGGAATAATCGTGCTGGATATCTGCACTGATATGGACTGGGTAATGAAAGGATGCCACATTGTTTGATGGAAATGAAAATGAAGGGCTGAATTCAAGGACACCCCAAAAATCTAAGTGGAAAATGATGCAGCAGGTTGGTCCCATTTGGCAAAATTTCATTCCAGCAACTCAAAATAGTGCAGAGTAGTTTGTATGTGCTTGTATGCATGCCTGACAACATTGGGGCATGCTCCTAATGAGACGATGAGATGGTGTCCTGGGAGATCTCCTCCCAGATCTGGACCGCCCTCCCAGAGTAACTGCCTGTCTCCTGGAATCTCCGTTATTTATTTCCTCTTGAGACTGCTGGGAGACACGTATTGGGATTGTCTCACCAGTAGTGGCACTGATGGAAAACTAGTGAAAAACCAGATGAGGAGGGGGAAAATTTCAGTGGCCTGCACCTGTTAAACCACTCCTGTTTGGGGGTTGTCTCTTTAATTTCATTAACACCAAAGCAACTGAAACTGATTAACACCCCCTCCTGAATAAAAAGTGTTCCTTTAATATTTTTTGAGCACAGACTGGTGAAGAAAATGCAGATCAGCGACAGCATTGCCGAGCAATAGTGGGAGTTCGTTTCCAAATGAAAACCCGTCTTAGATGCCAAAAAAGAGAGAGCGACTGGAGCGTTTCATGCAGTATCTCGGCCGGGTTGGATGAAAAGCAGCTTCATGGTTTGTACACCCCGTGCAGGGTGACGGGGATGGCGGTGTTGACCTCTGCCCTGGCGAGCTCTGTCAGCTTCCTGGCATCCAGCACCAGCAGGGAACCTGGTCTTTGTGCACCTGGCTTTAGCACAATGCTCAGCAACACACCTGCAAAACCCAGACACACACACGGGGTGACTGCGTGTTCTACAGCAGGCTTAAGGAAGAATCCAGGAAAAGTTATTTCAGGAGTGAGTTTGAAATGTGTCTACAGTTAGAATTTGGGTGTGTACAGATTGTGACTGATGTATGTTTGATGAAAAAGAGAATCAGTTCTTAGGCAGGAAATAATGAGCTATTGACCCATTATTGATATTTTTGTATCCTATATTTAGCCTGTGATTTATCCTTGATTTGCACAGATTTATTTAGCACCACTAAAAGTATACAGGGTTTAAAGCATGTATTAGCCAACTTTGTGTAATGTATTAAGCTTTTTTTTTTTAATTTCCAATGTCTGAATGATTGTAGTGTAGCTTTAAAATGTGACAATATCGGATTCAGTCACAAATTTTCCACAAAATTTTTACAGCACAGACTCCAGTGAAGGACGTGAAACACTGATGCAGCTTCAGATCACAGACTGTATATAAAAGATGGATGTAGCCACTGTGACGTTACCCATTGGTTAATCCTGTTATGAAGCCTTGAGCTGAGTGTTTTTGCTGTTATGATCTTGGTATTTGCTAAACTGCATGTGGCTCGCTGTCAACTGTAAAGGAAACTGCAACCTCATTGGCTAACAACCTGTGACTGAGCGTCATTAGCAATGAACAGATCCTGGATCCTTTGCATGCCCTACCATCGTCCTCCTCTGTAGCGCCGGGTGACGGCACAAACAGCGGCTCCGATGGGTAACTCTCCTCCTCCTGCCACACCCAGGTCTCTTTGGTCTGCACGTTCAGCTTGACGATCTAAAACAGCAGCCAGCAGCTTTTAACGTTGAGTTTGGGGAGCCGGCTGGCTTCTCCAGCCCCGGCGCGTTCCTCATCATCTGATGAAAAACTCCACTTACCCTGTCAGGAATGAAGTGGTTGAGTCCCAGCCCGTAGGCGAAGCTGTACTTCTTCCCACAGCACTGAGAATAGTTGATCTGTGGAAACTCAAAGGCTGAAAAACAAACAAATATGAGCCTATTAATATAATAAGTATGTTATGTGCTCTTTAGGATGCAGATATTGAAATGTGCACAAATCACGTAAAGTGTCATTTTTATGGGATACCCTGTCTCGGTTCGGAAAACAGGACTTCAGGTTCGAGCCAGATGGTGCCGTCGCTGTGAAGAACAGCAGTGGCTGTAGTGTAGGACAGAGACACCAGATTCTTCCCCTGCTCCTCCTGAAAACCATACAGAAAACGATGGAGCTCAAAGAGCCGTCACTCCTGTTTACAGGGAAACATTTTGGATGGAATACAGCGAAATGTTTGTTTACAGAAAGCATAGCTGCGACTTTATGATCTACTGTCATCACAATTGTTCTCTTAGGTACAAAGACCACATTTTTTTCAAGTGTATATAACTTATAGTAATATAGGCTAGTAATTGTAATTCCTAGTTATAACCTAGGGCAGGATCCTCAACTCCAGGCCTCGAGGGCCGGTGTCCTGCAGGGTTAGATGTGTTCCTGATCCAACACACCTGAATCAAATGGCTGAATTAGCTCCTCAGTCTGCAGGAGAGTTCTCCAGAGTCCTGCTGATGACTTCTATATTTGACTCAGGTGTGTTGAAGGAGGGAAACATCTAAAAGCTGCAGGACGCCGGCCCTCGAGGCCTGGAGTTGCCCACCCTGATCTATACACTACTGAATCACGGGATGTACTTTTTTCACAGAACTGCACGGGGCAGGGTACATACTTAAATGATATCCTCAGAAACAGTCATCTATGGACCTTTTAACATTACTTTGAATCATTTTCTTATGCATTTGAAGTAATACAGCCAATGCTGTATAATCAGTAATAGATGAGCAAACACATTGATAACTTTCAGTATCTGTGTGTGTGTGTGTGTGTGTGTGTGTGTGTGTGTGTGTGTGTGTAGAGTCACCCTGTGAATATCCAGTGGAAGCACATATCGCCTGACTTCAGGCTGAGGAGCTCGTACAGCTGCTTTCTTCACCTCCTCCCACTCCTCCTTCAGATTGGCCAGGTACAGGTAGTTGTACACAAATTCATGACTGTGCAGACAATGAGAGAGAGAGCAAAATGTCTCATAATTGCACGCAAAACACTCGAGCAGACACACACACACACACACACGGCTTTACACTTACCCTTTCCACGTGCAGAGATCAACAACGATGAATCCTTGGTCTTCATAGGTGTTAATGTGATGAAAGAGGTTGAACGCTGATGTTCTGAACTTGTGATCACTCAGATAACCTGCTGGCTCCTTACTGGCCAAGTGGAACCATGTCTGCAGCTCACAAACACACACATCACTGACCGCATGAGAACAGGAGGTCACACGTCACCAATCACTCCCTTTTTTTCCCAGCAGAGGGTTTAGAAGCTTTAATTACCAGCGCTAACTTGGTCGTACTTGTACCAAGGGTCTTGGTGACATTAGTAAATAGTAAATTGGGCCCTGCCTACCCCCATGCTGTAGTTGGACTCAAAGCAGTCCATGTATGTGGCTCCTCTCAATCTCCAAGCTGACAGGAACTTAAGCAGGTTGATCTTCACCGGCTGCTCCACAAACACAAAGTAGTTGTCTGTCATACCGAAGCTGCAGGCGAGCCAGCAAACACAAGCACAGCTCGTTTTAATGGTAAAACGTCAAAGATGAGGAGAGACAAACAAAGTTCAGGCTTTATGTGTATGTATGAGTTCACTCTGTACCTGTGTACGTAGGAGGGTTTAAGCCTCTCACTGCTGGGTAGCTGGACCAACACTTGGGACCTCTCTATGGGGTCTGATTTGTCTGGAAACACAGAAACAAACACATAAAACTCTTCTTTTTTTTTTTTACCCCACTTTCTGCCTTGATTTTTCCCTCTTTTGGCATCTTTCACTTTCCATCTGCACCCTTTCATCACAATGATGAACAGTCAGTACTTCTATCCATCCAGAAGATGGAGGCTTTATACTCCTGTCAAACCCAAATATCTGATGGAAATTTACTACATAGCTTAAAAGTCAAACAAAATAAATAAATAAATAGTAATCAATTCAAATGAACCCACTGGTAACCAGTGACAGTGTTCCTTACAATATGGACCAAATTCACCTCTCTGAGCAGGTGGGATCTTCACGATGTTATAAGCCAGACTCATGTTCTTCCCAAAGCAGTTACCCATGTTATAGACCGTCCCATCTCTTTCGGTGTGGGGGTGGGCGGTCGCCCCATTCACTGACAGGTATTTACAAAGGTCCACCTGATGGAAGACATTAAATTTAAATCCTAATAAATATACAAAATCACAATCAGAAACATTTACTGATGTTGTCGGGAAGAAATAATAAAGCAGAGCTTAAAATGTGGTAATGTCGATAGTGTTCAAACTCTTCCTCCTTCTGGCATATTTGTGGAGGGTTATAATTTTAACAAAACTACCAAGAAATGATGAGTCTAGTTAGTGTATCATAAGCGTGCTGTAAATTTAAACCAATCAGCTCTCACCTTTTTTAACGTCTCCAGTGAATCAGGGTCGACCTTGGTAATGTAGTTGGTCTCGGTGACCGCGTAGAAATCTTCGCCAATCGGGTAGATGTTCACTAAACAGTTATCGGTCACTTCAGTGCCTCTGAAGTAAGTAAAGAACCTGCAGTTACAAGCATGAGGAAAATCATATTAAACCAACCAGCTGTTTCCCTAAACCCATATAATAAAGTAACAATGAGGGCCAGCAAACGGCTGTAACGGTGGATGCTCATAATAAACATGGCCAACGTTTCAAATAACGAGTTCAGTCTATAAAGAAGTCAAAGCTCATGCTCGATACTGCGCTACTGGATTTCTGTGAGATCAGAGATAGAGAGGGGATATCCTTAATGTAGCCATCTGAGGAAGTCCAGCTCACCTACTGTTCAATGTGTTTGTGAAGGGCAACCAGCCAAAAGAAACTCTTTCCCCCAGGATGCCTACTAGGAGTAACCCTTGAGCAGTTTCTGTCCCATTTCAGGCCTGCTTATAGAACCTTTACAGCAACGCTACTTTTTTTCCCACGCGGGCCCCAAATGGGCGTGCTTACCAGGGTCAACAGCAATTTTGCCCTTTGGGGTCCCTGAATGGGGTTTCTATAGCCCACTATGGATTGCCCACAGAATTTCCTCTTGGTGGCTGAAAAGGGCAAAATTGCGATCCCCACATGGGATCACCTACATGGGTCCTACTGTGAGCAATCCCACTTTGGGGTCCCAACAAAATCCCCTCTACAGGGCCCAAAGGGGCAAAAATGCAACGGGCCCCACATTTGTTAGCCTACATAGGGCCTCCGTGGGTTTTCAGAGGGCAAGCCAGTTACGAGCTTGCCCATAAAAAAAACCCCCAAAGGGCAAAACTGCTGTGGTCTCTGTGTAGGCACACCCACCCGGGGCCTGTGTGGGATAAGTGTGAGTTTGCCCTGCTAACACAGGTCATAGTTCACCCACAGCTATCCACTGTGGACCATTAATGTGTGTTTGCTGGGAAGACTCAGTATAATAATATGGGTTGGTTTGAATTATAAATCATGAAAAGCTACTATAGTAGTTCAAGAATAAAATTATGGAGTTGGAAATGAGCACGATGGGTCCACTTTAACTGTTTCAGACTAAGTGAAGTTCATTTCGGGGAAGGCTGATTCGAAGACAAATGTTTAAATGACTAAAGCCGTTGAATATCAGTGATGAAAACCCCCCAAAAGTGTCTGCTCTGCTCCCCGGTGGTTAAATCATTTCAACATCATGCACTTCCCAACCACAGGAATGCTGGATGCTTCCTGTCTAACTCCTAAGTGCAGTCTCCTGGCTTCAGCTTCATACTGGATAAAGGTTTTGATCTTCTCATCTGTCTTTTGGCAACACATCTCCCAAAATGTTCCTTTCTGTGATTGCGATTTAGCACCTAGAGCATCTGAAGGTTTGGGATTACCTTGAGAAGATGTTTTTGCAGGGGTCAGGGTAGGCTGCCGTGCCTAACTCAGTGACGACCACTCTGTTCTCTGCCATGGCACGAATGTACGCATCCGACCTGATAAACCTGAGTGCAGAGGTCAAACACTTTAAGCGCCAAAGAACCAGCACGCCAACTGTTTTTGAGCCACAGGCAGATTATTTGAAACAGCCCACTGTGGATGAATAAACTTCAGTGTTTTTTCTCAGCGCTGCAAACCAGAATCAGATGTCATAAAAATGTGAAACTGGGTTCTCAGAATACTTCCAGTCAGAATATGAACTATATAAAGATCGTGCTGTGATGCTGTGGATTAAGAACTCTTCTTACTTCCTGTAGTAGGTCACCTGCCCGTTCTTCAGGTCAAACTTGTGCATGAGAGCCTGTCCGTCAAAAAGGTGGTGGAAAACTTCATCTCCCACCTCGAAAAGACCCGGGCCCATCCTCAGAAGACTGCCCCCCAGCCATGATGGGATAACGCCTGCAGTGATCAAACCATCAACCACAGGATGCCACATATGTGTGAAAACTCAGACTAAAGGGTTTTTTTCCACACCTGTTTGCACACTATGAACAGCAAATGGTTAATATCAGAGTTTCCACATTTCTAACACTACAGCGTCATTTATAACACTGCAGTATTTTTATCTATAAGACTGATTTCAGCAGTAACACCAGTGGGTGAAAAGTTCCTGAGGCCTGAAGTTTGGTGATCTCAGACTGTCTCCTGGAGCTTCTCTCGATTTTCTCTAAATCAAAGTGTTTATTTTCAGTGGTATTTAACTTATCCATGCAGAACATTAGGTTCAATCAAAATCTATTACAGATGGAAAACAAAGCTCAGCTCAGAGCTAACGAGTTGGTTAGTGGTTAGTTAATAAGTTTGTTTGAAGGACACAGGCTTATTTTATCTTCACCACTGGTCAAATAAAAGATGTCGGCCTTGAATCTTAAGATACGCTAAAGATGGGCACTTTTTTTTTTTTGCACAGTTTTGACGATGATGCTAAGATGCTTATTTTGAAGCTATGATAGTTTTCTTTACAATTCATTCGCCTTATAAGTGTCTAACAGTTAGACACGTATGGCTGTAAGCTTTATGTGGCTTAGCAGTGTGTTGAGTTACTTGCATGCTGACATGGGCATCATATTATAATGTCCCAGCAGTGAGGACTGCTGCCTACCATTACCTGCCTTTACTTTGCAAAGGTAAACTTGCAGCAAAGGATTGAGGCACTTTTAATAGGGTGTCAGTGCAATGTCTGACATATTTAACTGCCCTTCATTCAATGCCTGTTTCACACTAAATCAGAAATCTTAAATAACGCTGGTGCAGCAGGAGATGTCAGGTGGTTTATGTTAGTAGTTGAGGTGTTTCTGTGCAGTGGATAAACCCACACTGCCATCTGCACAGCCATGCATTGCTGTTTTTCTCAGTGTGTCTTTCCTACCAGTGATAACTGCAGGTATGGGCTCATTCAGCTCCTCCACTGTCTCAAAGAGCTTCCTGTAGCCGGAAGCAGGATGCTCCATGCTGGAAATAAAAATATACCCCATAACATAACTGACCACTGGGCTTCTTTGGAAGCTTTTAAATGATTCTCTTATTGCAGAATAGAATAAAATGCCTATTCCAGAACATACAGGAACTGATCAACGAGCTCAAGTGATGCAGATAATGTCTCGGCTGAGTCTGACAGTTCATTGGCAGAAGCAGCTGACAGCCATCTCACAGCAGGTCTATTGAGTAGCTGTTATTTTGATCAATTCACAAGTTCTTAATGCCAGTGTTTTATTTTTCTGTTCTTTTGTTTAATCCAAATTCTTCCTCATAGTTTGTTTTTCTCTGGCTTGCTTGTCTGCATTTCTGTGGTAGAGGAAGGACTGAAATCCTTCCTCAGCTCCTTAGCCAAGTGTGCACATCAACTTCCCCGAGTTTGAAGACCTGAGCTTTCCCAGATGCACTCAGTACGTTCCTGCTGCATCGAGGACTTACTGTGAAATTTCAGGTTAACGCTGCACATTTAAAATGTTCTCAGATGGCCCTTCAGTTCTCGCAGAGCAGAACAAAGCACGTCTGCAGGCTGCTTTCTCTGGTGTCGTTGGGGAGAACCAGTAAACCCAAACTTTGAAAAGCCATTTTCAGATTTCTGTTTTTCTTCGTGGATCTGAGAAACTAAAGAGAACATGTTACTCACCGGCTGACCATGTTGCTACGCTCTTCACACACTTCCTCACAAGCTGCTTGCAAATCAGCCTCTGACTTGCATTTAAACCACTCACAGATTTCCTCCTGTTAGCAATGGAAACATCCACCCTCCTCCCACTCTCCCCTCCCCTTTTCCATCATTCCTGACTCCCTGTCCTCTTCTTCTCCTCTCTGCGCCTGTTTTCCCTTCATGCCTGTTGCTCCCCCTTTTCAGAATCCCCCCCCAAAACCTCTTCCACCTCCCCCTCCCCAAGTCTTAACCAGAGTTGAACAAACCATCTTTGTGTCCTCTCCTTTCAGCCGTCTGGCCCTCGGCTCTGCACAGAACTCCCCCCAGCCCACCTAAACAGGGTCTGGGAACACAAACAGCTGCAATCAATCTCAGAAATTCAGCCTTTAAAAGCAGCATGTTTGAAGGTGGATATGCTTGCAGAAAGAATCCCATCTAATTAGTTCCAGACAGCTTTAGTAGACTTAGTAACTATTTTAATTAGCTACTCAGGAGAGAGGGGAGTAACACACCCACCCACACACACACAGACACACACACAGAAACACTGTCATTTTTTTGTTTCTGCCATCTTGATCAATGAAAGCTCAGTGCCGAACAAGAGGACTGTTTCTTAGAGCGGGTCACCAAACTGATGCCTGAGGGCGACCTGTTAGTTTCCTCCCAGCGACGGGTCTGAATCCTTAATCACATTTGCAGCTTTTTTGCTGACAGTCATCACGAGCGATCCAAGGAGCTGATTTACAACATAAATGTTTCTTCGTAATGTTTGTAGACTGAATGTGGAAAAACTGAGAAATGTTCGAGCTGCACGGACTGCACGACATGCCAGGCTGCTGATGATTCATTATGGGAATGTTTTCAGAACTTGTGTTCCCTGGAGGGGCAGACGCCCCCGTGCACACGTCAGACTGAGTCAGTCAGACAGACGCGGACGTTGGATCAATTTAAGGTTTACATTCAATCTCAGCTGTTCTCGGATGACCGGAATAGATTTTTGTAAATCCATGTCGGGTGGAATTACAACAATGTCCAAACAAATATAAAGAGATCATTTCCACAAGGCAGAGGATGTCGGGGGTGTTCATTACAGGGTGGAGCTTAATGTAAACATGTAGTTATATTGTTGTATGTGTATTTTGTGTGTGCAGATTTGTACATAGTTACATCTGTGTTCTGATTATATGTCAATGAACATTGAATTATCAGTTATTAGATATTATTAAGAGGGCATGGGACCAAATAAGTGTAAACTTCGTCCTACTCCTTTTCAGTGAAGTAAATGGTCATTTATATAATTATTTATGGCAACTCTTTTGTGTTTACCTTTTCTTCTGCTTACAATGTATTTTATTTTATTTATATTTATATTCAGTCCCGACACACTGCAGAGTAACTGAGCACAGACACTTAAATCAGCTTCTTTACTGTAGCGGCCTGGTTGTGCGT
The DNA here is from genome assembly GCA_015108635.1 of Andinoacara biseriatus. Lineage (NCBI taxonomy): Eukaryota > Metazoa > Chordata > Actinopteri > Cichliformes > Cichlidae > Andinoacara > Andinoacara biseriatus. Next base: position 31,985 of record VUQJ01044654.1, on the reverse strand, counting down.
TTGTGAAGCTGCTTTTGAGGAATCATCAGGATACAAAATACATTTAAGAGCTCCTCAGTTATGATTTTAACATTGGAGCAAAAAGCTTCCCACGAGGCCGGTCACTTTGATATGAAAGCAGGAAACATTGTCATTATTTGTCAGGTAGATATTCAATGCAGATGTACTCGATAATAAATCATTTCAATCCAAACAAGCACAAACACAGAACAGCTGAACACGTTTATTTCCCAGGACTTTGCATAGTAAACAATGTAAAGGAACAAAATACAGAGAAAACTGATAATGAATGTGTTTGAACATGAACACACCATTTGATCTGAGGTAAACACCAACATATGAGGGTAGAAGGAATACTTCATGTAGCTTTACATAAATAAAAAGGATAGTTTGACACTATTTGAGTTTGTTAAGATTTCTTCAGACACTTGATAGGAATGTAATTCACCTGAGCTAACCAAACACCTGTCAGCACGGGAATGAAGAGACTCAGCAGGTAATACCTGAGTTATCGGGTGTCTGATGAAAGCTTTGTTAGGGAGTCTAATAAGCATTAAATATGTATAAATTAAGCAAACTGATGATTGAAATAAGCTTGCTGGCCATTCATAACGCCAGACCCGAGTGCAAAAATCCACTAAACAAAGCAGGGATGAGACACACAAG
>VUQJ01044653.1:0-11289 GCA_015108635.1 Andinoacara biseriatus | reverse complement strand
CAGCTGAGGGGGGGGGGGGCATCTGACGGCAACACAAAACCAACTCCGCACACAAAACTTTACACATGAAAAAATACCAAAGCGTGAAAAAAATTACACAAAACTGAAGAGAAATGACCAAAAATTACCCTTTAAAAAAACCAACAATTTTTAAAAATTGCATAAAAATTGGGGGAAAAGCTTGAAATAAGTGGAGACCATCTGCAGAGGCAGGAGAAATACATGAAAACATGAAAAAAGGAAGAATCTTAAACTTTGGGAAAATCTGAAAAAAAATTCAATCAAATAATCAACAATTATGGAAAAAAAAAAAACCTAAAATTTTTTTTAGTGAAATAAATAAATAAACCCCCTGACAGGAAAAGCTTTGGCCTTCGCGCTGGGACTCTTGCAGTGGGTGTAAAACTGATCTGGCTGCAGTTTTTAAACACAGCTTAATGTGTTTCTCAGGCCTGAATGTTTCATGTTGTACTTTTGAACTCGTAAATGCTCAAAGGTGCCACATTCGTACGAACCTGTGAAATATTGACAGCATGACGGGATCGTGTTGCCTGGCCTCATTAAATATATGTAGAAATGCTTTAAAGGCTGTTTGAGGTCAAAGAGCCGGATATTAATGAGAGAGCTGAGGGGGACGGAGGGACGGGGGTCAGAGTGGAGCAACAATGGCGGGAGCGTCTCTGCTAAAGCCATCGAGCGCCGTCTGTCACCCAGCTGGCAGGTACAGACGCTGATGAGGTGCTCGACTGCAGCTTTTATTGAAAAGTGGCGTCTCTGAATGTGGGGCGAGGAGCTGAGGTCAGCGCGGGCGGCTCCAGCTTTCATTTCAGCCGACCGCAGCGCCGCTCAGAGGCGGGGGCAGCACTTACTCTTGATTGACAGGCACGAACAGGAAGTCTTTGGTGAAAATGTCCACGTGGCGAGTCCACGTCTTCACCCGCTGATGCCGCGTGTGGCGGTCACTGAGGACACATCAAGGAGAGAGAGAGAGAGACGCTCACACACCTGAAAGCTCAGAGACAGTTTATTGAGACAGACGTGCGCTCGCTCCTACGGGACAGAGGGGGCGCCGTCCTCGCCCGCCGCTCGCCGGCGGCTCAGCTGCTTGTAGAAGAAGCTGCTGAAGACGTGACTCCTCTCAGCCACCGAGCCTCCAACACCCTCCAACAGGAGATACCTGCACAGAGGGAGAGCACAGGGACCCCTGCAGGTGACCAACAGATACTACAACCTGAGAGGAAGGAGGAAGGGAAGGAAGGAGGAAGGGAAGGAAGGAAAATGCAAGAGCAAAGAATGAAAGAGAAAAGGTGGAAGGGAGAAAGGAACATGGGGAAGGAAGGATGGAAGAAAGTAGGAAGGAATCAAGCAAGAATTAAAAGAAAGGAAAGAGAAAAAGAAGAAAGGAAGGAATCTGGGAAGGAGGGAGGAAGGAAAGAAATTAGGAAGGTAGGAATAAAGGAAATGGAAAAAGTAAAGAAGAAGGAGGGAAAAGGGGATAAAAAAATAGAGGAAGGAAGGAACGAGGAGGTGAAGGAAGGAGAAAGCAGGAGGGAAGAATCAAAGGAAGAAAACGAAAAGAGGAAAGGAAGGATGGATAGAGGGGAGGAAGGGACCTGAAAATAACAAAGATAGATGAAACGAGGGAAAAGGGAAGATAGGAAAAAGAATTTAAAAAAAGGAAAGAACAGAGACAAGAAGGAGGCAAGGAAGGATGAGGCAGAAAAGGAAAGAACTTAGGAAGACAGGAAGGAAAGAAGGAATAAACTGACAATAGAAGGAAAAGAAAAAGGAGGGATGAAATGGAAGGAAGGAGAAAGGAGCCAGGGAAGGAGGCAGGGAAGGTGAAGGAAGGACAAAAACAGATCAATAAAGTTGTGGCGCTAACTTGAGGTAGAAGTCGATGATGACATCATTGAGGAACTCGCTGGCGCCCAGACAGGCCAGGTCCTCCTTGGTCACGGTGATGCGGCCTTTACAGGGGGCCACAGGATACTGGATCAGCCTGCAGACCAGACTCAGGGTTAAAGCCCACAGTGGGAGCAGCCGGGGGGCCGCCTGTACTGGGTGTACTGGTTTTACCTGGAAGGAAGCTGCTGCAGACCAGCAGAGCTCAGGCTGCACTTGCTCCTCTGACCTCTGGTCAGCTGACTTGACCTCTGTCAGGAAACAAACACACACACACATTTATGAATCAACACATCAGATTTTACCCTTAAATCAGACATTTAATGAGCTGTGACACTGAGAACCACAACAGAAGGGGGTCACAGGGGTCTTACCGTAGAGTGTCCCAGCAGTCTAAGGAGGTGCTGGTCCACGGGAGGAGGACAGCTGTGGAGGAGCAGCAGCCCGCTGGCCCAGTCCAGAGGGGAGGCCGGGCCCTTGGAGGAGGAGCGTTTGTACTCCTCCATGTCCAGGATGGAGGCCAGCAGGGCGGCCTGGAGCTCCTGCAGCTGCTCCTTCAGCAGCAGCAGGACGACAGGGCACGGAGGACCTGCAGACGTGAGCAGAGCCCAGGTTACCAACACCAGTATTACATTAAAACCAGTTAAAGAGCAGGTTTGAGGGATACTGGTCCAGGATCAGCCCAGTCTGACCCAGGGTCTGATCTCATGCTGTGTTATGAGCCCAGTTAAGCCAGTGTGAGTCTGCGTACCCTCCCAGTCATGTACCCAGTAAACACCAGAACAGGCTCCCTCTGTTTCCAGCCACAGGACTCTGGCAGAGACTGATGACCTCACAGCTGTAATCAACACACAGAGGCTCAGGGTCTCTGCCATTGGCCCGAGGCTCCAGACGCAGCCCTCTGATTGGCCGCTCGGGCCCGGCCCGGGGCTGCACGGCTGCTGAAGCTGTCAAAAGTTAATTTCCCATGAAGCCTCAGAGCTCCAGTGAAGCTCTCATTGAGAAAAGCCTCGGCTTTGTTTTTGAGGCGCAGAGATCCTCTGTGAGGCGGGATGGATCACTGCGTGAGGAAAAACCAGCTCAGACTGACGAAGGTTTTCATCTTCTAAACATTTAGACCTCAGACAGGTTTCCACAGCTCGAGGGCCGATGCTGCGGGTGACGAGTGAGCGCTCGCTGCGAGTCCACTGAGCTGGGTGGAAACTGTGTGCTGATGGAAACTGAGCAAACATCTATCAGGAGTTTAACCCTCACGTTACCGGAGGAGGAGGTGTGGATGGAGGACAGCTCCCTCTGCAGCAGGCTGGCCTGAGCCTCCGTCACCCACAGGAAGAGCAGCGAGGGGGCGGGGCCCTCCCAACCGGCCAGCAGAGTCCCGCCCTTAGCCACGCCCCCGTCCCACAGGCCGTAACCCCGAACCTGAGACGCCACCACGGTCACCTCGCACTCCTCCACCCCTGAGAGGAAAAACAATACAAGAAAATCAAATAAATCTGATTTTTACTCATCTGTGAATTTGCAGGTTATGACTTTTAATCCATAATTATAAATTCTCACCTGATCGTTTTTCACTTCGACTCAACGTGTTTAAAATAAGTAAAAGCACGACTGTCAGCAGGAGAATGTACAGTCACTGCAGTGTAATCAGATTTATTTACAGTGTTTCTGCTGGTCGTGTTTTTGTAGGAAACCAGCCAATGAGAGCCATCTGCCAGTCACAGGTAGCCCCGCCCCCACTCCTCACCTGCTCCCCTTTCTGACTCCATCAGGTCCTAATTTACAGCATGTTTTATTCTGAAAGACTGGAAATCAGACACTGAAACCACAAACCCATCAGCCCAGAGGTCAGAGGTCAGGTGAGCAGTGCAGGTTTAAGACGCTGCACACAGACACACTAATGTGTGAAACCACCTTTGGTCACATGTTTGCCTCTGAGCTCACTCCCAGCTTCCTGTCAGCCACCATGTGGCAGCTCTTTGCTGCAGGTGTACCTGAGCGCAGCAGAGCTCAGGTACACCTGCAGACCCGTCGCTTACTTTAAACTCCCTCTTTGCTCCTTTAATGTGCAGCAGGGTTTGTGACACTTTTAAAATAACAGCATTGTGGCTTTTAAATCATGAAACATGACTTCTTAATAAAAGAGTAAGATTAAAAGAAATGTCACATTTTTCATTAACTGCAGTTTTTCCTTTAGTTGAATATTCCGGTGGATCTCAGAGCCGAGGAGTTACCTTTCACAGGGATGCTGATCCCGCTCTCAGAGATCTGAACAGAGAGAAAACAAACTGTTAGAGAACAAGCTGCACGCTGAGATCGTAAAACTGAACTCTGTGAAAACAGGGTGAACCTTCAGGAGCCGACGCTGCGCCGACCCACTGACCTCCTCCTCTGCTGCCTCCCGAATTTTAACGGCGCTCTAATTGAAGCTTTAATCGCTCGTTAAAGGCTGAAATGTTTGCAGCCTCGGGGGAAACAAACCGAGCCCTTGGTTCCTCTTTCATCACCTCCAAGATCGGGGATTTCTCATCCGAGTCCTGGCTCTTAGCTAATCGTTACTTCGGTTTTTGTGTTCTGCCCTCACACATGAAAACAAATAAAGCTGGAAAACACGTGTGAATTATTAAAAGTGCAGAAACGAGCAGCAGAAAGCTGTTACGGACCGGCGAGCTGGAACGGGACGTGGAAAAAGAGAAACAAGGTAAGAAATGCTGGAGTTGGACGCAAACGCTGGAACGACCTGCAGCCGCCGCCTGGCAGCAAACGCACCGCAGACTGACCTCAGCACACGTGCACAAACACACCAAACATGCATGTGCGGGTTAAATAAGTCCTTCAAGTTAAAGGACCATCTGTGGAGGAAGGCGGCGCGATCACATGACTGCGATGCTGCTGCTGGTCTCCGTGGTTACCCGTCAAACTTCAGTTTTTAGATCACTAACAGATTTAAGAAGTGACTTTAGGTCAGCGCGATATTGTTTTAAAAGGGTCAATAAATGTGTTTTATTGTTGCACTGACTTCATCTGAAGCCTTCAGAATAAAGTTCCCATTCCCAAACTTTACAGCATGTTACAGCATCACAGGTCAGCGCACATCCGGAGCCGAGAGACGGGGTTACAGTCCCATAAAACACCCCAACATCAGTCCTTCGTTTAAATAAACATTGAACAAAGATCACGTTCATTCATGGGAAACAAAACAGAACCAAACACCGATCGTTCCTCAGACGTTAGTCATGATGGAAGGATAATCGTTAAGATTAAAGGTAAAAATGATGGAAAACTTGGATAATCTCTTAAAGCTGTAAATTTATGACAAAACTGTTGGACGTTATTAGAGAATAAAGTCGTAAGTTGTCAAGAATAAAAGTGTAAGTTTGGATTCCAGTTGCAGACTTGGATCTCGGTGCTGACTGAGTGAAACTAAATATGAGGAAAACCTCTGAGCGCGTCCATGAAGGAGACGAAGAGCATAAAGGTCAGAAACTGTCTGCATGAATCAGAGCGTGCAGGTAAAGACGAGCCGAGAACACCTGCAAACCTTTAATGAACTGCAGTGGCACTGAGCACGTCTGCGTGCACGTCTGCGTGAAGCTGACAAAGCGTCTCACCATGATCGTCCCGCTGGCGTCTGCAGCCGTCAGGCCGGCGTGAAGCGAGATGAACTCCAGCTGCAGGAAGGAAGGCGTCGGCACAGGTAAGGGTCTGGGCGCCTGCAGGGCGGTACAGAGGGACAGAGTGACCCACAGGTACAGTGTGTGTGTGTGTGTGTGTAACAGTCAAACACAGCAATGAAAGGACGCTGGATTAGTGGATGTTCGGCAGATGATGGACGCTCAGCTGGTTTCAGGTTCGCTCTGTAAACACAACAACAGGCTGCGTTCACATCCAATCTGGATCTGCTTACAGCACGTTTACAGGCCTGCAGGGCCACAAACAAACGAGGTGACTCACTGCAGGCTCAGACATGCGACCGAGGCCCCGCAGATCCCCCACAGCCGATCTGGGTCATCGTTACAGGAGAGCGCAGCAGCTGGGTTACTGCGCAGGTTAACGATCTGACTCATATTAATGAGGAACATCAGGAGAACGTGGACAGCTTCAATCAGAGCACGTGATCTTTTTTACACAACTACACTTGATTATTTACACACAAATCAGTGCCCTGCTGTCAAGATTATTATTCTTCCTGCACACAAACGACTCTCCACAGATGGACTCGTTATTGAGAAATTATTCCCACAGATTTGGATTTTATCTGCAGCTGCTGCCAAACCCAGAAAAATGGGGAGGGCTGCATCACGAAGAGCATCCGGCCAAATCAGATCAAATCCAGATCACATGATCATGTGTGGCAACCCCCCCAAAGAGAGCAGCTAAATGAGGACGGTAATTTGGACCGTTAATGTCATTTATAAGCCTCCTGAGAAGGTTTTATTCCTCAAATTCTCATAAGAACTCAAACACAATCAGCTGACTGTTGGCAGCTGGTGGTCCTGATGGATCAGGGTCTGAGGTAGGACAGCAGAGGAGACGACGAGGAGATGATGAAGCTGGAGTCCATGTATCCACAGGAGGAGATGTTGAGCTTCACTGTGTAATTTCCACTCTGTAGATCTTCATGTTTTGGAAAACCAGTGTTTCCATTTGCTGAGCGTATGAGGACACGAAGGTTTGATGATGCCAGCGTTAGTCTGACTGTTGCAATAAAAATGCTCCGCTCGCAGACGTCTCCTGCCTCGTTGGGCTGCTTTTCGGTTCCGTTTCCTGTTTTGCTGTTTTTCCAGTCCGAGCCCACTTTTCATCCACTCAGCACTCTGCCTACATCATCATCATCATCATCATCCTCCTCCTCCTCACTGCCCGACACTCTGCTGGGTTGCGGGAACATGCAAACACATGTGCACAATCCTTTAAAGGCCTATGAATTTCATTAGTTTAATAAACATCACCTATAATGATCTCTGCAGAGCGCGGCTCTGTTCTTTGCTTAAAGTGGATCCTCGGTTTAAACAGAACCACATTGTTTGGACAGGCAGTCTGCTCATTGTGGATGATGTAGGTCACACGAGTGCACCAGATGAAGCGGCGTCCTGTTTCTGAGCAGCTGCAGGTGGAGTCTGGAAATGAGAGCCTGCTGTTGTCAAACGTGACTCTCGTAAAGCAGCAGCCGTCGCCGCCATCCCCGCGCCTTCGGATCATCTCAGGAACGACCCCGCTGACTCCTGGGTGACTCCATCCCGAAGCATTCGGTCCTTCTCAGTTATAGATGTATAATTACAGCAGGTACCGCGAATCAGAGCTAATTGCTTTGTTCTCGAGCTCTCTGCACACTTATGTCATATTTCACAGCTTTTACCAGCATTCGTACACCTTAAAACAACAATGTGCTCACAGAGTTCCTCTGGAAAACGCAGTGTTCTCCGTTCATGTTACACAATCGAATATTTTAGTCTATGTGTAAGCCTTAAACCAGGGAATCAATCTCCAATGACCTGCTGGTTCTATATAACACACACACACACACACACACGCGTGGCATAAGTACAAGCATTCTGTACTGAAGTACAAGTACGGTGTTAAAAACTACTTTGGCAAACGCCTCTGTGGAGTCTGCATGTTCTCCTCGTGTCTGTGAGGGTTTCAGTCCAAACACTTGCTGGGTTTAGGTTAACTGGCTACTTTAAATTGCCCACAGGTGTGTGTGTGTGTGTGTGTGTGTGTTGGCCCTGCTCAGGCTGCCGACCTGTACAGGTGTCCCCCCTCTCACACAGCTGGGATAGGCTCCGTGAGTAACTATTAAAGGTGTCTGTGCGATTTTAAGTTCCACAGTGGACCTTGTTGACCTACCTGCACCTTCTCTGAGTTTCCTCGGTGGGATTTGTCCACCTGGCCTGTCCTCTTTGAGACATCTCCATTTCCCTCACCATCCTCCTCCTCTTCCTCCTCCTCACTGGACAGCACGACTGAAGGTTGAACCAAATGAGCTCAATCAAATTCTTCAAAATCATTTAGTTTTTGTTTTTCCCACACAAACCATCAACCAGGTCTGAAAATGTAACCTGCATTTAACATTTTTAAACACAGAGAAAAAAGCAGAATATCTGCAGATTTCAGCTGCTTTTAAAATATGAAGGTCATATTTATGTCTAACTTTCTTTTGCGATCAGAGGCGTTCAGGACGGCCTCCTCTGACATCACAAAATGATCGATCCAGGTCAGACTCACTCGGTTCAGTGGGTTCGCGCAGCTTCGGTTTAGGATTCCTCAGTCGGATGTGCAGGACGGCCGACCTGTGGTTCTTATTCTTATCTCTGAACAGCCTCCATCTCTCTCTCTCCTGCTCACTGTCGTCAGCCTTCAGGTGGTTGCTGGTGCCAAGCCGCACCCTACCGTCCACGCTCTGCTTCCTGTCCGGCGGCGTCCTTGCCGATAAGACCGTGGAGGTGGAGGAAGATGATCTGGTAGCAGAGGAGGGTCTTTGGACACTTGAGGGTGGAGTCTGACAGGCAGTCGGCTGTTTGAGGGGAGATTCAGGACTTCCTGTGTCACTCTGAAACAAACCAAAGCATTTGTGAGAGGATATTTAAAGGTTTATTCCACTTAAATTAAAACAAAGATAAATCTTCAGTTTTTTTATTCTCTGCTACTTTTTAGTGCATGTCAGCTGTTATTGTGAAAATACTGGGACTATTCTGCAAACATTACATTTTTATTCTGAGATGCCTTTATTGTGAAAATATCACAATGTAATTTTTTCTGTAATTTTATGAATTTACTTTTTGTGACTTTTATTGTGAAAGCACTGCAACCTTTGGCCTTTACCTTCTTCTCAGAAGCGTCTCCCTTGGACTCAACTCTCCTCCACCTTTTGTCAGCCAGCGGAGAAGAACTCAAACTCCCAGCATGCCGCTCACCTCTGAGCTCAGCCAGAGTGTCCACAGAGCCCACAGAGATGGTTTTACTGATGGAAGCTGCAGAGGAAACATCGATCAATCACTCTGACCAGGAAACTCTCCCACAGCTCTCTCCATCTGGGAAAGCTCACCTTTCTTCTTCTGTGGTGGAGACAGGTGTTCTGAGGCCGCCTCGGGCTGCAGCAGTCGGTCAGACGCTCTCTTAGGTCGCCATCTGGTGGAGGAAACAGAGAAGAGCAGCTCAGCAAAAAAGGTTTAAAATATTTCACAGCCTGGATCCTTAATGAAGGACTTAAAAAGTGTATCAGAAAATGAAGTATAAAAGTAAGCATAAATACATTTTATTTACAATTACAGTTAATTAAAATAAATATAATCAAAATACAAACAAATTTGAAATGTTATGTGGCAAGAAAAAAATCAAATCTTCAGCTACATAAAACCAATATTTTAGAAAAAACAAATGAACACTAATTTAATAAGAAAAATCATTAAAATCATTGGAAAATATTCCCCAAACACATGAAAGTGTGAAGTAAAAAATAAAATCAGTAACAATTCCTAAAATTATTAATAAAATATTGCATTAAATGTCTTTTAGGGAAAAAACTGCATTAAAATCAAAAGAAAAATTATAAAATGTCAAAAATATTTTAAATATGTAAATATTGAATATACATTTAAAATGTACACTTTCCCAATTTTTTTTATTTTTGGACAGCATGGCCTGTAATTTCTCTATAAAATATCCAGAAAAATCTCCCTAAAAGCTGTGAAAACATTCTGAAAATACATTTATTCTTAAAATTGTGAATACTTCAGTTAAAATATCTGAGGAAATGTGTTAAACATTTTAATGTAAACAGTCAAATTTGTCTGAATATGAATTTTGGTCTGAACTTAATGAAAAGTCCACCGTGATGAAGCTCCAGGTTGTTAAGCTTCCTGTTATCAACAGGTGATGTTCAGAACTGAAACTCACCTGTTAGACAAACGGCTCGATGGCTCGCCTCCCTTCCCCGCCTGTGATTGGCTGCTCCACCTGCCTGCTGCCCTGTGATTGGTTTCTGAAGCGGTGCTCTTGTTGGGGCTGTTGAGCCCCAGCAGCGTCTTGACGACGTCTCTGAAGAGCGGCTTACACGGCGTCCTGCGAGGAAACGACTCGGTTACTTTTTACATTTTATAGCGCGTGAAATAACTGCAGCCTGCAGGGGGCGCTTCACTCACCTCTGTCTGTCTGAGGAGCCACCCACGGCGTTCCTGTCAGCTCTGCCGGAATGATCCCCGTAACCCTGCCCGCACCAAGCACAACACATTTATTAACTCCAACATTCCAGCTTAATGAGCAAAATGCTCAGTAACAGCAGAACACAGACACACAACCCACTCACACAACCCACTCACACAACCCTAAATAAAATCAAGCTTGACCAAACTGCCCTAAATAAATTATCACCACACATCACATCCCACCTCAACCTACCGACCTGGGCTGGTACCACCTTAAAAAAGGGCCAACAGTTCACACACAGAGACCTTAATCATCAGTGAGCAGCTTTACACTGCAAACAAACACTTTGTTTCCTTATAGACGCTCACTTCAAATATAAATATGAAATACAGAAAATATGAAATAATGAGTCACATTAAAGCACACAAAGTGTGATGTTAAACTTGCTATTACTCCACATCCTGAAACGTTAATTCCATATTTATCACCTTAAAGCAGTGACTCAACTCCAGGCCTCATGGCCTGGTGTCCCTGCTCCAACACACCTGGATCAAATCTAGAAGTCTTTAGCAGGACTCTGGAGAACTTGACTGCTTCCTGAGGAGGTGATTCAGCCATTTGATTCAGGTGTGTTGGATCAGGGACACATCTAAAACCTGCAGGACACTGGGCCACGAGGCCTGGATTTGAGAATTAGATTAACGTTATTAATCCCTTTGGGAAGGTTCCATCAGGGAAATTAAAGTCACTAAGAATCACTGCCTAAGAGGGAGAAAGAGGTGAGAGAATAATTAGGAATACAAACCTTAAGCTGAGGGGCGGAGCTCTGGAGGCGGGACAGGGGTGACTGCATGTGCAGGGAGCTGGAGTCAGAGCCTTCAGGATGTTTCTTCTTGGGGATCTTGAAGGGAGACGCCATCCTGCAATGACACCAACAACTCAGACCAGACTTCTCACAAAACTACAGAAGCACCCAGAGAGCCCCTGCACCCAGAGAGCCCCTGCATCCAGAGGGCCCCTGCATCCAGAGGGCCCCTGCACCCGGAGAGCCTCGTACTCTGGATGATCCTGCATCGAGAGTACGGACAGCATAAGGAACGCCGTGCCAAAAACAGGACGATTTTTGCAGAACACCATCGAGCTCGGAGGGGGGCTGGAGCCTATCCCAGCTGACATAGGGCGAGAGGCAGGGTACACCCTGGACAGGTCGCCAGCCTGTCGCAGGGCCAACACAGATAG
>VUQJ01044650.1:13567-32727 GCA_015108635.1 Andinoacara biseriatus | reverse complement strand
CTGAGGCAATTACTGAGACATTTCGTGCCACACAGCGCCCTTTGTTCAGTGCCATGTTCAGTGTTTTTGCAGCTTCTATCCAAGATTCCAGTGTGAAATTATAAAGTGGTTTTGTTGTGAAGAGTCTGCACAGCATGCTGCCGCGAATATTTCCAGGTCCCACCCTGTGTCCGCCCTTTCATATCACGATTCCCTCCATCACGCTGCAGCAAAGATAAAGAGCTTCATCTGGCTCTCTGCATGAAAGGAGCTGGATGAGAACAGCGGGTGGAACACAAATTTAAGTGCACGGTCCCCGACATGCATGGCAGACCTCAGAAGCAGCTGTTTCTAGACAAATCAGTGAACAGTATTTGAACTGATGATCTTTGATTGTGTTTGGGTGTATCCACATGTTCTCGATATCACAAAACCCAAAATATCCGAGACTGCAAACAGACACTTGTAGGTCACTATTTTTGAGCACATTCAGCTATTTTAAAAAGGGACTTTTGTTTTTAAAGAATGTGATTCAGTGGAAAAGGAAAATGCTTTAATAAGGTCCAGGGTTGCATTGTGTCTGTGTCTTTTGAACCTGCTGCTTTCCCACACTGAAGGGAAGGTAAGGGGAGTGTTCCTGTTCAGTCTGTCCGGCCTTTGAGAGAACAGGTGGTTCAAATTACACCAGAGGAAAGTCATCTCTCTAGCCTTTTCTTCCCCCTCTTTCTCGCCCTAAAAGTGGATTTGAGCATTTTTCTACATTTCCAAATGTTTTTTTTGTTTGTTGTTTCTCTTGCAGGACGGAGATGGGGAGATGGACGTTACATCTCTCAGCGGGACTCGTGCTTCTAGCGGTCCTGTTGACCTGCTCTCGTGCTGAAGGTGAGATAAAGACCAGATATGTATTTCCAACACTAAAAACATTTACCGTAAAATATGTTTCCAAGTTGTTTGAGTCAATGCACTGAAGTGGAGATTCACAAATCCTGACATTTTTCACTGACATCCAAAAACGTAACAAACTGTTTTAAATGTTTTTTTATGGAATAGAGGGGGGAAAATGAAGGACTACAGATCTGAGGATCCGTGTAGTTTCAGCTGAGCTACGTTTCAGGCGTCACTGCGACGCCTTCTGACGGCGTTCTCTTTCTGCTCCAACAGATAACTACTGCTTTGCCTCCAGGGCCAAGACCTGCTCGGAGTGTCTGCAGGCTGGGGTAGGCTGCGCCTACTGCTCGGAAGAGGTGAGAGCAAGAAAGTGCAGGGACATGAAAGAGCAGGAGAACGCGCTCATTCTTAGCATTTTGAATCTCACACTGTCGCCTCGTGTTATGACTAGATGTAGTCTGCAGACTGAATGTATTCCATTTCCAAAAATCTTGCCTAAGTGGTCAACCGAAGAGTCTGCAGGAAAGCAGTCCTCACAAATCCATCTTCCTTTTCACTCAGACCTACAATGGCCCTCGATGTGATCTGCATGAGAACATCATTGACCATGGATGCAGGGCTGCAAGTATCATTGCAGTTGAAAGCAGCCAGGAGATCCTGGAAGTAAGTCCTCATCGCTCTTCCGCCACTGTTAACCGTCAAGAGAATTTTCAGATTTCAGCTCTCACTTCCTCTTCTCCGTCTATCCCTCTTTCTGCTCAGAAACGGCAAATCAACGTTAATCTTCAGCAGTCTCAGGTGTCGCCACAGAACGTCATGATGACCTTCCTGCCAGGACAGGAGAAAAACTTGAACGTGGAGGTGTTTGCCCCAGAGAAAGGCCCTCTGGATCTTTACATTCTTATGGACTTCTCAAATTCCATGGAGGACGATTTGGACAACTTGAAGAAAATGGGGAATGAGCTGGGTGAGCACGCTTGTCAAGGTGATGGTTCGTGATGACTGTTGATGTAATACTGACTGGGAATGTATTTCCTGTAGCTTCACTGGTGGGGCGCCTGTCGAATGACTACACTATTGGATTTGGAGAGTTTGTGGACAAAGTCATAGAGCCCCAGACTGACATGAGGCCCTCCAAGTAAGAGAGAAAATAAAGTTGAGCACATCCTGTGCATACGTTAGCATAGTCAAAACATAACGAGCCTTTCTTCTTTGTCTTTTCTCCGTCCTCCCTGTCAGACTTAAACAGCCATGGCCCAACAGCGACCCTCCGTTCTCATTCAAAAACGTCATCAAGCTGACCAGCGACTTGAAAGAATTCACAGAGAAACTTCAGAAGGAGAGAATCTCTGGCAACCTGGATGCTCCTGAGGGAGGCTTCGATGCCATTTTGCAGGCTGCAGTGTGTGGGGTAAATAAAAAAACACTATCGCTCTGCCTAAATTTGCCTTCAATTCACAGGTCGAAAACTGTCACTGAGTTCCTTCCATCAGTCTATTTTCTGACGCTTATCTGGGGCTTGGTCGCAGGGCAGCAGCATAAACAGAGAAGCCCAGACCCCCCTCTCCCCAACCACCTCCTCCAGCTCATCTGGGAGGACACCGAGGTGTTCCCAGGCCAGCTGAGAGATGTACTCTCTCCAGCATGTCCTGGGTCTACACCAGGAGCATCTCCTAGTAGGACCAGGATGTCTCCTAGTTAGATGCCTGAACCACCTCAATTGGCTTCTTTGGATGTGGAGGGATAGCTGTACTCTGAGTCCTATCAGAATGACTGAACTCGGAGGATTTCCACCACTTGTATCCATAATCTAATTCTTTCAGTCACCACCCAGGGAGCTTGTAACCACAGGTGAGGGTAGGGATATAGAATGGCTGGTAAACTGACAGCTTTGTTTTCATGCTCAGCGCTCTCTTCACCACAGCTAACCAGTACGGCGTCCACCTCACTGCAGACGCAGCCCCAATCTGTCTATCAGTGTGACCAAGACCCTGAAGACATTTAAACTCCTCCACTTGGAGCAGCAACTCATCCCTGACCCTGAGTTGAATTTAAGCAAATTTATTGTTTAGATTCACTCCTGGCACTTTTGTGACATGATTTTTGGACACATCCAGCAGCTGTAACCTAAGGACATTTAACTTCTGATCAGCAAAGGCTGAACACCCCCCCCACCACCACCGACATGTCCTTCTAGTCTCTTTACTAAATATCTTTTGCTCTCGATTTTATGTCCTTTTTCTAGGATAAAATCGGCTGGCGCAAAGACAGCACGCACCTCCTGGTTTTCTCCACCGAGTCAGCCTTCCACTATGAAGCTGACGGTGCTAATGTGCTGTCGGGCATCCTACCACGGAATGATGAGAAATGCTACCTCAACGCAAGTGGTTCTTACACAAAGGCCGAGGAGCAGGATTACCCTTCAATACCAACACTGGTCCGTCTGCTGGGAAAACACAACATTATCCCCATCCTTGCTGTCACTAACCACTCCTACACATACTACCAGGTTGGTCGGCTTTAGATGTTCAGATTTCACTGAAGTCATGCCTACAGTCTGTGATTAATTGAAAAAAGATATAGATTTATGTATTTATGGTGTGACATCATCTATTTTTGCACTGTGTGCAGAAACTCAAAGAGTATTTCCCCATTGCTGAGGTTGGTCTGCTGCAAGAAGACTCATCCAACATCCTGCAGGTCATGGAGACCGCCTTTAAGGTAACAGCTTACAGTTGCTAGCACTTTGCGCACTGTTTAGTCAACTCTGTGTGCTGATGGGTACTCGTACGTCTGTCCTTTCAGAATATCCGCGCTAAGATGAGCATCCGTGCAGAGGACAGACCCAAGGCTTTCGAGGCTAAGTTCTTGAACCGAAATGGACAAGCTGCACAATATGGGGAATTTAATGTCCAGCCTGGACAAATTGTATGTGAGAAAAGAAGATGGAAACAATTAATTTTACTAATGAATATATTATGTATTATTATATATTATTATCTTTCTGGATGTTTTCACCTCATTGAATGCCTTACTGGCTGTGGAATTGTAAAATTATATTACCACCATAATTATTTAACTATTTACTATTAACTGACAGTGAGTGATGGAAGAATTATTTTAGAACCGTTGCTTTAGTAAAAGTGGCAATAAAATACTATGAAAATACCTCACTACACATAAAACTATATTTTTGGCAAATTTTACACAATGTTTCAAAAATAAATTGCAATAAATAATAATGTAATAAAGTACTTATTCTGCAGACAAATGCCCCCATCAGTGTTATATGGATTGATATTGCTATTGCAGATGTTTCCAGTTGAGCTCATTTTAAAAGCTTAATATTCTGTTTAATCTTTGGTAATGCATCATATTCTGTAAGAGAATATGATGCATTCTTTTTACTTGCTAATGTTAGCTGTTTCCACACTAAGCACAGTGAAAGCAAAGCCAGTGTCCGCCTGTCTAGCATTCTAATCTGCCATCAATCTCCCATCAAACATTAGAGGTTTATCTACAATTTGCATGCGCAAAGAGCCATGACAAACTCCAGCCATTGTAAATGGGAGATACAGGAACCCATGACAAACCCACTCATGCAGATTTCAGCAGCTCCCTGGTCAAGCAGCATTAATTCTGCTTCCAGAGACAATAGCCAACTGCAGCCACAAGATGGGAGTAATGTAATGAATGGATGCAAATAGGCATGTGAGAAGCTTTGCGATAGAACATTGTTTGAAATGACGGAAGAGAGATCACTTTACTTTTCGTTTTAATTGATGTCTATTCTTAGACTTCACTGGGCAAGCACTGGTTGCCTTGCTTGCCCTGCTTTGTACACATTTTTGCGCCGTTAAACATCCATCCATCTATTTTCTTAACTGCTTTTCCAACTCATTTATATAGACAGGTCACCAATATTTCACAGGAAGGCAGAGAGACAGACAACCAAACACACTCCACATCATGGCCAACCACTAGTTAACCCAACAAGTTTGTCTCGGGACTATGTGATAAATTCTGAGGGTGCCCACAGATGAAATGAATTTTGAAACGTGATTTTTTTTGTGTGTGTGTGTGTGTGTTTGCATGGTCTCCAGGGCAAGTTCACGATGCGGCTCAAAGCTCAACGGATGATTGACGAAGAGCACGTCTGTAAAATGGGTCCAGATGAAAAAGGGGGCATAATGAGAGTCAAACCAACCACATTTAGCAATGGTGTCAGGGTTAATGCCTCAATTTTGTGTCCAACCTGCGATTGTGAGAAGGTTAGATTGACAAAAGCACTCTAAAAGCCAAGTTACAGACACATTTCTTTATGGCAGATCATCCCTAAGAGACATTATTTTTTTAATCTTTCCTCCAGACGGGCATCCGTAATTCACCTAGGTGCCACAACAAAGGAGATCTGGTGTGCGGGAAGTGTCAGTGCCATCCAGGCTGGTGAGACTTTAATTATTCATTCTTAAGAAAGAATTTTTTTTTAAATTACCAGAATTATGGAACATTTGATTGACACTTTCAGGCCTTTGGGTTTAATATAGTGTGCTGTCATGTCTCCCCTTCAGGGTGGGTCCTTTCTGTAATTGTTCAGGGAGTGCGTCAGCAGCAGACATCAACCAGTGCAAAACTCCAGGCATGGAAGAACCTTGTTCAGGACGTGGAGAATGTCAGGAGTGCGGAACCTGCATATGCAACAACCCAAATCAGTTTGAAGGACCGTACTGCGAATATGACAAGACCCAGTGTCAAAGACATGGAGGTTTCCTCTGCAATGGTAAGTCAAGCTGTGATTGCTGAATTTGTTATTTATGGCTGTGTGCATAATGTTTTCAGTGCCGCAGTTATGGCATATTATGACTATATATCAACTTAAATTGTGATAATATGTAACTGTAGTGTTCCTGCAAAACTCAAAATGTGTTATTGTAGGTGTAAATAATATAATTGTCACTGTCAATAAAATCTTTATGGTTCTCTAATGTTCAGCACAAATGGGCTATTTTTAACCCTTTTTTTTTATTTAATCACCTAGAGTCTGCAGCAGTTACCTCAAGGATAAAAATATTGCATCTTATTGTTTCCTCTCCTATCAGACCGCGGCTCCTGTGTGATGGGTCGGTGTGCGTGCACTGCCGGCTGGACAGGAAATGCTTGTGAATGTCCCACGAGCAGCCAGACCTGTCTGGACAGCAAGGGGGTGAGTAGAGCCTGAGATATTTGTTAATTATATTAGGTTATCGTGTATCCTTAAAGACAATCGGTGCATGAACGTGTCTTTATTTGTGCCAGGTCATCTGCAGTGGGCGAGGTAAATGTGTGTGCGGCCGGTGTGAATGTCCACAGTCCGGTATAGAGATGACTTCATCCTGTGAGCCAAATTTCCAGGTGTGTGGATGTATAAATATGTGTATTTACGTCCCAGAATGGTTCACCGTAAGCTGAGATGACCTCAGTCTGTGCAGTCGTGCTGGAGTTTCTCTGCATGTGTTCGTAACCTTTCTAGGCGCAGTTTGGTGCGTGCGAGGCTACGAGGAGTTGCGTCCAGTGTCAGGCGTGGAAGACGGGAGAAAAGAAGGAAAAAGAGAAGTGTGAGGAGTGTCCGTTCAAAGTCATTATGGTGGATGAACTGAAAAAAGGTAAATAAGTCATTCTAATAATGATTATGAGATGTGACTCTTTGGTAATAATAACACAGGTTAAAGTTAGTTCATACATTTGTGTTTTCAGAGGAGGAAGTGTCTGAATCCTGCAGTTTCCGTGATGAGGACGATGACTGTACGTACTACTACACTGTTACCAACCCAGGGCCAGGAAAGAGCGATTTGGAGGTCGAGGTGCTCGAAAAGAAGGGTGAGCTGCAGGATTATCATATTTTACATCTTCTCTGTGCTCTTGTGACAACAGCTCATGTGTCATGTGATGAATGACCCTGGAAACGTACAGCATGTGTGGGTGTTCAGTTCTTACTATATAACAACCATAGGATGCATTCTTTTTTTTTTTTAGCTTGGTCTGCTGTTTATTTAGGCCTATTTGATGGCATTGAGAAGTATTTGAGAAGTGCAATGAAACTTTTGAAGCATCCTCAAGCCAGCCGAGATCTCTCCAGAGTCCTGAGTCTGCCTCTGGGCCTCCTTCCTAAAATACTTCATCTAGGAGACGCCCAGGAGGCAAACTAGCGAGATGCCTGAACAACTGCAACCAGCACCTTTCGATGTGGAGAAGCGGCGGCATTACGCTGCGTGTGTTTCTAACTTTATCATCTTCTCCTGATGATTCTTCAGAGTGCCCCCCTGCGAGTCTCCTGTGGTTGCTTCCTCTCATCTTGTTCCTTTTGTTGCTGTTGGCGCTGCTGCTGCTCTGCTGCTGGAAATACTGCGCCTGCTGCAAGACCTGCTGTCAGGTATAAACTTATACTTGGACCCATAAATAATTCATATTTCGTAGAAATCACAGATGAACTAATGCGTTCTGTCTCTTCTCAACACAGAGCTGCCTTGCTCTGCTGCCTTGCTGTAGGAGAGGTAAGATGCTCGTCATGTGACATGTGACAGTGCTGATTTCAGTCCTTCACCCTCCCAGCAGAGATCGTGTTCAAGGTGAGTCACCTTGAATTCTGTTTTCAGGTCGCATGGTCGGATTCAAGGAAGATGAGTATTTGTTCCGTCAGTCTCTGCTCACCTCCGACCATCTGGACACACCGATGGTGAGGACCGGTCCACCCAAAGGAACCGACGTGGTTCGCTGGAAGGTCACAGATAACGTCCACCGTGGACCCAATCACCCCCAGGCTCTGATAAAGCCAAACCCCAAAGAGACCAGTGGGTGTTACGTTGTTTTAAAAGCACATTAATTGAAGAAAAAAGAGGAAAATGAAAGCTTAAAGTAATTTACAAAAATATTTTCTCTCATTTCATCATTTTTAGTCCTATTCCCGATCTCACTCCGATTAAACAGGCTCTTCTCCGAGAGCCTAACCCACCCTGATTCCAGAGAGGCTGAACAGCTCCGCATGGAAGTTTCTGATAATGTGAGTGTTTTTGATCGCTTGTGGATGCACGTACGAGCGCACGAACACGTTCGCTTAGCTGTTGTTCTTCCATACAGATAAACGAGGTGTACAAGCAGATTCCTGGGTCACAGAAGGTGCAAAAGCCCTCGTTCAGGTAAGATGGGCTGCATTTCCAGTAACGTCCTTCTTAGCGTCATCTGTAATTATAAGATGTGTGCTTTTTTAATTCTTGTCATCAGAGCTGGAAACAAATTGTCAGTTTTCTCACAAATTATTGCTCATTTTTTTTGTTCCCACAGAATGCAGAGAAATGCCGGAAAAAGGTACCATTAATATTGCTTTAATACAAGAAAATGCTACAGTTATCTCCTTCTTAGAGAACCCAGTTTGATGCATGGCTGACTTCTCTGACCCTCCTGCGCCCTTTAGGCAGGACTACACCATTGTGGACACCGTCTTGTCTGCTCCTCGTAGCAGCTACCCAGATATCGTCAAACTCACTGAAAAGAATGTTCAGTCTGGAAACTTCCATGACCTGAAAGTGGTGCCAGGCTACTACACAGTGGCCACAGACAGAGGTGTGTGCTATGTGTGTGTGACTGGCTAAAGCAAAGTTGAGCTGCATCCTCATCACTGCCTGCCATAAATCTGCTCTTCTGCTGCAGAGGCTGCTGGAGCCATAGAGTTCCAAGAAGGCGTGGAGTCGGTAGACGTTCACGTGCCGCTCTTCGTCAAAGATGAAGACGACGACAAGAAGCAGCTGCAGGTTGAGGCTGTCGATGTGCCTCTGGGCATCGCGGAGATCGGAAAACATTTGGTTAACATCACCATCATCAAAGAGCACGGTGAGAAATCTTCAATTAAATTTCAAGCCTTGTGGTTTGAACTGATTTTGAACTGCTAAACCTTTCGGTGCACTAATTTATTCTTCCCTCTATTCTCCCCAGCCACCAATATCTTTTCATTCCTTCAGCCGGCTTACACCTACAGCAGGAAGGACGGAGTGGCCAACATCCCAATCAGCAGAGAGATCATTGAGGATGGACGCACACAAGTCACATACCGCACACGAGACCTTACTGCCAAGGATAAGAAGGTGAGCTTCTGCGTACTGATAACTTATGTGGCTTTTTAGAGCATGATGTGGATGGGACTGCAGGTCCTTCAGCAACCACTTTAAGCTGTCTTCAAAGGAGACTCAGTACTCACAGACTTCCATGTTAACACCTCCAACATGTTTACTGGCTGGTCCAGTAAACCTTTTTGTTTCTACAGCTCGTTTCCCCCTTCATAACAACTGTACAGTGGGTCAATGTTTGTAACTCATCAATTTGGATGCTGTTTTGGCTTTAAGACCACTTTGATTGACAGGTGTGCCAACACAGGCCGCTGTGGCCAGCAGCTGTCTTCTAGGCTGATTTGAGTCACTAAACTGGACCTCTTGTTTGTGGACTTTTAGTGGAAATTTAATGAAATTACCTGCTCTTTGGTTCAGGCTGACCAAGATCCATGTTCTTCAGTTTCAGTCAGTGAGTATTTCATTGGTCATGTGCAGCTCTAAAAAAAAACCAACAGGGTGACCAAAACACCCTGAAAAGGATGGGGACATATCAAAACCTTTAGAGCCTTTACAGGCTGTAGCCAATCAGTGTGGTGTAGGTCATCGGGTTTTCCGCATTCCTAACCTGTTCCTCCTTCATGTATTTCAGGACTATGTGTCTGTAGACGGAGACCTGACCTATGGTCCTGGTGAGACTCAGAAGATAGTTCCTGTTCGTCTGCTGGAGCTGAATGAGAAAGATGGTCTACTGGAAGACAAGCAGGTCAAGCAGTTTGTCATGGACCTCAGTAACCCAAGGCAGGGTGCCAAGCTGGGACGCTACCCGAGAACCACCGTCACCATCACAGACCTACCGGGTAAATGGATGCATGTGTCCTGATTATACAGCCTTGCTTCCAGCTGAAGAGTTGATCACTGAAGTTGCTTCTCTTTCTCCGGCATTATCTTTCTTTCTCCAGAGCCCAGTGCGATAATGTTCAAGAAGGACACCCAGAACTTCACTACATCAGATCCATCCTACACCATCCCGGTGGTCCGCACTCGCAACCCCGACAGCCCTGCCACAGTGAAATGGCGTACCAAGAAGGCCCAGCGCTTTGACTTATCTGGCCCTCTAAAATTTGCTCCTGGAGAGACAGAAAAGAACATTGTGATTGAACCGAAAGGTTACCCCGGCCCCATCCAGCCCGAGACCTTCCAGCTTGAGCTGTTTGACCCAAGCAGCAATACTTCTATTGGAGATAGGAAGACAACAGTAGTGAATGTCACAGATGGAGGTAAGACTGAACTGCTGGTTCCACAAAAACATTGATCCAAAGATTTACTGAAACTGCAGATCATCGTATGATTGTTTCATCTGGTAATTCCTCCCAATTCCTGCAGTTCCAAGATCTCCAGAAATAGCCCAGATTGCACAGATGGGTTTCATAAACAGGAAAGCCACCTCACCTGGCGGTCACCTCCTCTCCCCAGAAAACCCTAAGGCCATACCAACTGGACCCAGAAGCATCCGCCTCAACTGGGAGCCCCCACCTGGTAACCCCATGGGTTACAAGGTACATGAAACCATCACTGTTGCTCACTGAGCTGATTCCTGTGAAGCACATTTTGCAATATGTATCAAATGCTGTGTTTTCTTTCAGGTGAAGTATTGGATCTATGGTGACCCAGAGAAAGATGCCCGGGTCTTAGATGTGAAGACTCCGCATGCTGACTTGACCAACCTGTACCCCTACTGTGACTACGAGATGCGAGTGTGCGCCTACAATGCAGTGGGAGATGGCTACGATACTGATGTCATTTCTTGTCAAACGCTGGAGGACGGTAATTACTGTGAATCCAGTAAATTTCTGTTAAGTGCAAATTTTATTTATATTAAAGTCCAACGTCTAATCGGTCTGTTTCAGTTTAGCAATATTTAAATCTCCACTCCGTAAGCAACCACCTAACTTGGATAAATTTCAGCTCACAAATGGTTTTCCTGCAGTGCCCGGAGAACCTGGTCGTTTAGCCTTCAACGTCATCAGTCCGACTGTCACTCAGCTCAGCTGGGCAGAGCCTGCTGAGACCAATGGCAACATTACAGCTTATGAGGTCGTCTACACGCCCATCGATGATGATATGAGTAAGATACCCACTCTTAAAATGCGCATGTACTGCACTCACGTTAGCAGTGCATGCTTTTGATTCTACCCGTCTTCTCACAGAACCAGTGGGACCAGCTAAGAAAGTGAAGATTGACAACCCCAAAAAGCGAATGCTGTTGATCGAGAACCTCCAGAACGCACAAACCTATCAGTACAAGGTCCGTGCCAAGAACAGCGTGGGCTGGGGCCCCTTCAGAGATGCAACCATCAATTTGGCATCACAGCCTGCCAGACCTCTGTCCAGTAAGTCTGTGGCGAACGCTTCCCCAGAGCTCTTGCTGTTAAACCTCAGTCTGCATGAAAAAACCTCTCTCTCTTTCTGTTCCCAGTTCCCATCATTCCAGATATCCCTATTGTGGATGCCGAGGCAGGAGATGAGTACGATGGCTACCTGATGTACAGCAATGAGGTGCTGAAGTCGCCTGTAGGCTCCAAGACACCCAGTGTCTCTGGTGAGGGTGAGTATCTAGAACCAGAACCACAAGTTTCTAATAATAGCTGACAGGCTCATCTTGTCTTGCTGCTGCTCAGTTTGGATTCATTTCTGGCTCTGCCGACTGCCAGGCTTTAAGGATGAGCTGTCACTGTAATATGGATCCAGTTATTTCAGTCCACGTTCTCACTGCTCCAAGGCAGAGGGGATAGACAACTCAGTTGCAGTTTTTCTTGTAACGTGCTCTGTAGCAAAACAAACAAATCTATCCTTGGCCTGCATGCTTCTCCACTGTAACCACAAAATCAAGGCTGGAAATATGTCAAGTTGGTGGGGTCCAACCTGGATCTCCGTAAGGTGTCGTGGAAAAAGCGAGTGGATGTCATCCCCAGTCGGCTCAGCACAGACACAGAGACGAGCACAGATGAGGCCCCCAACCACAGCTACACCAAAACACCCTTGCCAGGTGAAGACCACTCCATCAGACCCGCAGATAGGCAGCCAGCATGCCAGCTGTTATGCACGGCTAGTCATGCTCCCAGCAAGGCAACAACGTTTCTCGCTGCTTTCGCGGTTCGAGCCGCTCTGAAATATCATCATTTGTCCCTTAGTAGGCACCTGTCCCATATATCCTGCCCAGAGAGGAGCGCTGGCATCAACTGCTGCAGCTCCAGTTGATGATCGGGTCTATTCTTTGTGTCCCACTGGGGAGGTTGTGATCTGGAGGCAGCTTGCCTGTGTTAAAAGCTTAGTTAGTGCGCGCAAGTACGAATTTATTTTTTAATTGAAATACACTCTCATCTCTGCAGAGCAGTTTCAGTAACACCTTTTCTTGCAGCTGTTTTTGCTTCTGTCTTCAGATTGTATATGCAAAGTACCTCATGGACCTGGTTTACATCTAGGAAGCTGCCAGTATTCGATATACCTGCTCATAAAGAAAGTACTTCAGTTTGATCACTTGTACTGCAAGGTCAAAGATATTCAATGAAATATCTCAGTATTTATCAAATTACTAGATATTGTCTAAAATATAAGACTAATACCATTACTGTCAGCCTAAGCAAGATGTTTAATTACTAACTAAGAAGTTATATATGCTAACAGGCTGAGACTGGATAATAAATGCGTATGCTAGTGTGCGTTAGCGCCCTAGCCTTTAGTCTGAGTTAGTTTATTTCTGTGATTTTTAGGTGTACCTGGCTTCCCCAAGCAGATCTCACTGCTTTTAAACCTGCATATATAGCATATATATAGCCTACTATACCCACTGGTACAGTAAAATCTGTGCCGAAGTGACATCAGCTCAGCGCAGGAGTAGAAAACTGTTGGAAACCAAGGAAGCCACATTGATTACTCGTGCATATGCTGACCTTATTATTTCTAACAGTGGTCACGTTCAAGATGAGCATCCATCACTGTAACAGTATAAATACAAAAAAACCCAATAATCTCCTTTAAAAATTGACACTATGACCTGCTACAGTACAAGTAAGCCTAACGTGTTAATTATCTGGAGAAATATGCACTCTCCTAGCAATAAAAGATCATTTGCAGTGCAGTTGTAACCTCCAAAGCCTGCACTGACAAGAAAGCCTTTCCTTGCTTGCACATGGTGAACATTTGCTAAACATTAGTTGCTCTTTGCGTAACCTTTAAGTTGCACATAAGTAGGACTGAAACTGCTGCTGCTTTACTCTCTGTGGACTGGCTGAGGCTGCTTCCCATCAATGGCAGAGTGAAAGTGAAAACATGCTAACTGCAAAATCTACACTGTCTTATTAACACCCCTGGCTCTCACTGTTGTGTGTCACAGATTATATGAACAACGGGAAGTGGGACCAGACCTTCCTTTTCCCAGGAGGGTCGGGCACACGCAACCTCTCAGCATCGTCCTCTCCCATGTCCACGCTGAGCTCAAACTACAGAGGGGCAGGCGGCTCCTTCACCACAGAAACCACCACCACCTACTTGTCTGGGCCAGGTATGACGGATGGCCGGAACGGCACTGAGAAAAAGCAAAATGTCAAGACGTCGCACATCTTTATCCTTTGTCTGTGTCTCCGTTCATGCAGGAAGCTCTCGGAGGCAGGATGTGATCGGAGGAGGAGTCCACACATCCGAAGTTATCATGAGGAAGCGTTCGGAGAACAGAGGTTACACGGATGAAAACATCCGTGACTCTATCGTCATGGGAGATCAGTTAAGCAAATTTCCAAATCTTGGTAAGTTTTTCCGTTATTTCAGTGGATTCAGACAGAATTATTTCTGTTCTTCAAGCCACAAGTTAGGTTTTTTTTTTTTGGAGTGCAACAGTTAAGATGCTTCGACAGGTAAACTGTGCAAATGCATGAGCCCAATGTTTGGATGTCTGTTAGCAGGGTTGGGGCTGTTGGCTGCACAGCAGGCTTATCCACATTGACTTTGCAGGAGCTATGCTGACTATCGCTATTTCTCCCTCCCTCCCCTCGTTTCCTCTTTGTTATATTCTGCCTCGTTTTTCTTCTCTCCTTATGCGCTTTTTTCCCATCATTTCCTTTATCCTCCTGGTGTCCTCATCCTCCCCATTCCCCTGCTCAATGCGCCATCAGGTGGGTTCGGCTACACTGGGATGCAGAGCAGCTCTCAGAGTCACTTCAACTACAGCCTGTCTCAGGGCCCGAGGGTCAGGACTCAGTCTTCAGAAGTCAGTGATGCCCTATATAGTCTGGACAGGGTTCTCCAGGGTAAGTCTGCAGCATACAAGCATGAAAGCACTGGAAGGGATTGCCAGGTGCGATGCATAAAGCGCCCCTCTTCAGTCTTTGCTGCTTCTTTAAATGTGTGAAACTTTGTCTCACGCTGAGATCTGCTGTTCTTTGTATTACATTAAAGCCATTTTTTATTCACATATGCATATCGAATTATTCTTACATGTGGTAATGACTTGCCGATTACATGGGTGAATGGCCGACGCTAAAGCATACCCTGCTTTATCATCCTTTTTGACTTTAATGGGGAGCATTTACAAAATGAACAACATGCGTCCATCAACTCCAGAGCGATAATAAGACTTAAAGCTAACGTTTGAGATCATACACGCCTCATCAAAGTGTTTCCAAAGGTCACAGATGAAGGGAGCCGAGAGCTGATTTCACATAGACTTTCACACAACCGGAATCCTTTTTGCACTCAGAGCAGTCGCCCCCTGCTGGCCATGAGAGAGAGTGAAGGTTAAGGGACTCGTGCCGTCGCCTCCTAGAAGCGAAACAGCCACAGGATTGTCCTCCAACGCTGCAGTTTGGCTTTTCAGACTGAATTAATTTCAATCCTTTAAATGCTTAAAAGCTAAAGTGGCAGGTGTTTCCCTGAGGAGTTGGAAGTTGTAGCCGTCTACTCACGAACTCTGATATAAAATGAAATATATCAGATGTTTTTTTTTAAATCACTTATGTCACTGCAAAGCATCATACTGTCAATATAACTGGCAGTGCAACAATCCATTACTGTTTGCTCACTCAAAGAAACTGAGATTTAAAAGCAGTGGAGTCATTTAAAGGTGATATTTTAAAGCTCTGATAGGTTCACCCTTCATGTTTTTCTGTGTTGTCTATCAGATGCGCGACTCCCCCCTGGCATCCCAGACACCCCGAGCAGACTGGTGTTTTCTGCTCTGGGACCAACGGCCCTCAAAGTCAGCTGGCAGGAGCCCCACTGTGAGAAAAACATCATGGGCTACTGCGTCCTTTACCAGCTTCTCAATGGAGGTAAATGCAAGGAACCGGTTCGTGATGCAGATGCAGCACGTTAATGTAGAGCGGTGAGAAAAAGACGTGCACGTGTTCAGTTCCTGTTTATGGAGGCAGTTAAAATCTTTTTTCTGTTCTCTGCAGGTGAGATGAAGCGCATTAATGTGACAAACCCAGCAGAGAACTCTGTGATCATCCAGGACCTGCTGCCAAATCACTCCTACCTGTTTAAGGTGAAGGCTCAGAGTCAGGAGGGCTGGGGTCCGGAACGAGAGGGCGTCATCACCATCGAGTCCGCTGTGGACCCCAAGAGCCCCCTCAGCCCCATGCCAGGTGCTCATTCATTCGTCGACCGACAAAAACAATAGTTGTTTATTTTAATAGTGTCACTAGATGGACTGTTTCTCCTTCCTCATGCTGCTCTCTCCTCCCAGGCTCACCTTTCACTCTGAGCACTCCCAGTGCTCCAGGCCCTCTGGTGTTCACAGCTCTGAGCCCCGATTCCCTGCAGCTCAGCTGGGAGAAACCACGTAAGCCCAACGGAGACATCCTGGGATATATAGTCACCTGTGAACAGCTGCACGGTGGAGGTGAGACTTTGAGGAGAAGACAAAAAAAAAAAAAGCTTTTTAATATTTTAAAACAGCTAATTTAACGTTTTGTGTTTTGCCTGACTTTTGTTTCCTGGTGCCTCCAGGTGATATGCGTTCCTTCCAGGTGAACGGCGACGGCGCCGAGACAAGTCTGACCGTTCCCAACCTGACCGAGAACGTCCCGTACAAGTTTAAGGTCCAGGCTCGAACCACACAGGGCTTTGGTCCCGAGAGGGAGGGCATCATCACCATCGAATCTCAGGACGGAAGTAAGACGAAGCCCATCCTGACAGATTGGTATCTGATATGAATAAAACAAAAAAAACCTCCCAGCGGTTGTTGCTAAAAATGGAAACAGATACACAAAAGATCTAAAAAGTCCGATGATCCCCTCGGAAGCACGAATGCAAATGCCAATCTGTTGTATCAGGATGTAGGACACCTTCTGTACAGACTTGACATTTTGGCCCGAGGGTGCGCGAGAGCAAACATTTTGCAGTTATGTAAGAGGAATGTGCTCTATGAATTTTAAAGCTGTTACCAAAAAAAGATCCGTCCTCTGGGAACCTCTGGGGCTGATTTATGGTCCTCTCAGCAAAGGAGAAATATTGACATGACTGTAAAGGTCCACAAGTCTCAATCATCCATCAAAAATTAATAGAAAACTGGATTTCTTTATACTAAATTGACTGAAATTATTACATAAATTATCTTAAAACATTAAGAGAACATCACTTTGCTTTTTTTCCTCCTGTCATGCCCAAAAAGATAAACTGAGTTAAATCTAAAGATTAACAGTGAGCAGAAACACCTCACGTGACTCTCGGGGGCTGTTACTGTCTCACCATGAGTCCGATTCAGCCCGCCGGACGACTTTATACAGAACGAAAAGTGTTGTGGATTCATTAATAACTTTTAAATGCTCTTAAATGTAATGAAAGTATTTCTAGAATTCATCAGGTTGTTGAACTCATAGACAAACACAATAAATACCCAAGGGACGATGAAGGAAACAGCTGGAACCGCCAAAGTAAAACGGGAAATGTTGGATTCATCCTCATTGGAGAAAAAAGCATTTTATATCAGACGATCAACATGTGGGTTTTCTTACCTGCAGAATTTAAAGTGGATCCTGATTCGGGTCATTTTAAACCTGAACTGAGACAGTTTTAAGGCTGGATCTGCCGTGCTCTCATTAATGAGCTGCCTCTTATCACTTTATGGTACTTTGTACTACTTTACATTTTTCATGAAGTTCTGAGGTTTTCAAGTATGAATTCATGTGTGTGTGCTGCTGTTTTTTTTAATGTATTTTCTGCAGTGTAAATACCCGTATTTAACAATAGTTTAAAATATGAAGAAAAATAAACAATTGTTTTTGACTTCTTGTCTAAAACATCTGTGTATTGTGTTGAGGAGGTACTGGCTAAGTTGAACTAGAGCTGGGCTGTATTTGTGTAATACCACTTTGTACCACCAGATGGTGTGTAACCTTTATTTAACCAGGCAAGCTGTTAAGATAACACTTCTGTTTACAAAGGCAGCCTGCCAAAAGGTCACACCTCATAAAATATCAGAAGCTAAACAGCAACGCAACATTCTGCCCCCTGGTGGTGAAAGTTTAGTTAACTTCTGCTGAGGGTGATTACTGAAAGTACCTTTAAAAGCCTGAATTGGAGCAAGAAAAGCAAATTAGCTTAAGCTTTAATGCTTGGTTTTAACATTTCTGCCACTTTCTCATTATTCCTTACATCATGGCGGTGACAGACTTTACCATCTATCTGTGTTTCTGTCCTTCCTCGTCTCACATAGGTGCTTTGTCCCAGCACAGCAGCCAGTCAATGACCCGGCGGGAGGTTTTCCACCTGCCGACAGAAGTCAGCACACGGACCAACATCTCCCACACCATGCTCGACGACCCCTTCTTCTCAGGTACAGAAATAACGTAAGCTTGACTTTTGTTCTTTTTAAAATAGGACGTGTCCGCTTACTGTTGCGTACCGCTCTCTCTGCAACAGATGGGATGATGATGACTACGCAGCACACAGAGACTAGCGGCATGGTGACTCGCCAGATCACCAAGGGGGTGGTTCAGAGGGGCGTCGTGGGAGCAACTACTGTCACAAAGAAGATGTTTTATGAATCTTAAAGGGCTTGTTTGACAAATTGTCATCCAGATGTCTGACGTAAAGAAGAATGACGTGAGAATCTCTTTTAAAAAGAGTCGTCTTCGGAGTGCTGAATGTTTTTGTATTTGTGAGAGTGTGTGTGGCTTACACGTTGCAACTAATTAATAATCATTCCATGTAAAAATCAGCGGAGGCCGTTTTCCCACATCTGTTACAAACTGCTGTCATTTTCTTCCATAAGTTTGGTTTGTTTTAGCATTTCCAGACTTATCAAATATCGAGCTACGTCTGCAAACTCACTTCGTGTTACACATTTCCTGCTGACGAGCAAAAGTCCTGATTTGGTGTTTCATTTATCGTCACCACTGAATTAAGTTGGTGTTTTTCACATTTAATTTTATTTTATTTTTTTCTTGCCCTGCAAGGCCCATGTGTTCAGCATTTTAACAGTCAGATATACGTACGGAGGCTCTGAGGTGCAAAACACTAAAAAAAATTCACTTAGCGTAAAAATATTGGGACATCTTTTTAAAATATTCTGTCGGGTTTAACAGCGATATGAATCTTACACTCTATAGTTTATGAACTGCTAATTCTGAATGTACACTGTGTTTCCTGTTTTATTTTTGTTTGGCACCTCCGGGCTCCCGTACGTATTGCAGAAAATGTGTGTAAAGACAGAAAGATTGTATTTGCTTCTACTGCAAGTCCTATGTTTCATATTATGTTTGAAAATGCTTTAGTGACTCCTCAGTAAGAAAATGGATGAGTGGATGAACTTTTCACCAAAAACATATGTTCCTGTTCTTTTGATCCATATGTATCACTTTTCAATGGTTGAGCTTTTATTTTTATTAAAAATTTCATACAACAATGTTATTGCACATACTAAATAATTAACAGTAAATGAAATAAACCTTTTACTGTACTGTCTATGATTTTTGTGAAGGTTAATACTTCATGGTAGGTTATGGGAGGACGTGCGCTTGTATGCTCCTCCCCCTGCACACAGAGTGGAGCAGGCAGCAGTGACGTTAGAGCTGGTGGCAGAGAACAGCTTTTAGCTCAAATA
The DNA here is from genome assembly GCA_015108635.1 of Andinoacara biseriatus. Taxonomy (NCBI): domain Eukaryota; kingdom Metazoa; phylum Chordata; class Actinopteri; order Cichliformes; family Cichlidae; genus Andinoacara; species Andinoacara biseriatus. The sequence continues at coordinate 13,683 of VUQJ01044650.1, read as the reverse complement.
TGATTTCAAAGTCAGCACACTGTTCGCATAAGCAAAGAAGAGATGAACAGACTTCCAGAGATTTCTGGAATAATTATTCAGATTTATTGGTGGGGGGGGGGGGGGGGGTTGCACTT